>CAXARX010000260.1:0-36811 GCA_963971425.1 Bryoerythrophyllum caledonicum | reverse complement strand
CTTAGCTCCACAGCAGATTTTGATCGAGTATGAGTAGACTGTGTGAGTCAAATCCTCTTTGGATTTTGCACAAATTACCATAGTCAATATATAGAAACCAAGAGAATCAAACGACACAAAAAACGACAAAGAATGCAAAGACATAGAAGCTTACACTTGGATCGGCAGAGAGGACATCACCATCTTTGTAGAGCTGTCTTTGCGATACCGGGAAATAAGGATCCTCAGATGGATGTGATACAGGGAGTGCCCTCATCTACAAAGGAGAAGGAGAAGAAACTCGAGATGGGCCTTGCTTTGAAGAGGAGGACTGTCAACAACGCCGTGGTCGATCGGCATTGTCGAGAAGTCTATAATAGATTGGGCTGTAGCTGCACAACCTAAGAAATTCTCCATGCTCGAGACATTGTATTGGCCAAAGTCTTTGATAGAATCCACGGAAACATTGCAATGGAACGAGTGTACTTAATAATTCGAGGGAGTATTCTTAGGCTCCTAGATTGTAAAAGAGTAGAGTATATATCAGGAAATAGAATATACGATGATCAATCGAACAAAACAAAGACAGATGGAACAGAGAGAAGAAAACAAATAGGAATAATGAAGATAGGAGGGCATTCACATTTATCTCGAATAGAGCTAAAGCAAATTATGGAAATAGATTTAGATATTTAAATGATAAATTGTAATGACACAAAAGCAAATATCCAACGTCATGTAGCAGAGTCAATAATAAAGAAGTAGAAAGTGAAAACTCATCTATTACGAGAATTAGAACAACATACACATTAGCTCGGATCGAGCAAAACACTCAAATAAGCAGACAAAATTTAGAGACATGACAGCTGAAAGAGGAAGAAAAGTATGGCAGAAACTATGGAAGGTGAATGAATAAATATGTCGTCCAATTATTCGAATCGAGCACTATGAACAACATCCATTATTCTATGGTACTCTGTACGATCTTCTTCGTCGCATAGCATTTTAAAACCTATGGACATCAATTCGCGAAATGATGACAACCTAACGTCAAAACTTTTATGGAGATACTTAAACCACGGAAGCAAGTCATCAAGAAGAAAATTGTCAGCCGCACCCTCAGCGAATAAATTCTACTTGAGACAAAGAACTACATTATGGGGCTTCTTCAAACATGCTTCGCGGGACTATCATCAACTATGACAGTATTTTTGAGTGAGGATCTGCCCCCAAAGCCTTTGAATAGTTTATTAAGGTCCTTCAAGAATAGCTGTTTAGAAGTCCCATGCACTTTCAAGTATGAAAGTTGACCGCCACTATCTCTGCAGGGTATTGTGAAACATGAATCTTGTCCCAGCACAACAAAGGGCGCATTCAAACTACAGAATAGGTAAGTGCAGACGGACAGGGTAGTTGGGAGCTTCATTGAACTCCACATCGAAATGGTTGCTTTAGCCGATAGTTCCATGAGGAAGGTTGAATAATTGGGATGTACGAAGAGTGCTTTGGGGCTGACCAAAGCTGGATTCAGAGCAGAGTGCGGGTCATCGAAACCACCAATTGGTATATTCATATTCTTAGAGTTGTTATCTTCACACTTCCAAAGAATACCGTTCAAGTCAAGAACAACGTTGATCCGAGTAGGCTTCGGCATCGGAAGTGAAGGGAGAATTGTGACGCTTCGTACACCGCCACGATTAAGAGGAGGACAACCTACTCCTAAAACAAAAGAACATGACCAATTTGAAGAAAGTTATGATTCTGAATTTCATTGAGGAACGGTACACTACAAGGGAAATGCTGTCCGTAGTGACAAAAATGTGACAGAAATTTGTCAACTTCCTGTCAATTAGGACGTGTTGATTGTTCTGTCAATTTTGACATGAATTGACAAAACTCTGTCAAAATTGAGTAGTATTTTGACAGAGTTCTGTCAAACTACAGAAATTTTTTTGACAAAAACTTGTCAACTTCGTCCTTTTTTTCCAACTTGCCACGCTGGATTTCCTCTGCCTACTCAGCAAATCCGACGTGTCCATGAATTAACAATATTTTTTGGAAAGAAATAAGTTAACTTCCCAGAAGCTTGTAGCTTCAAAATACGTGCCATATGTTTTCCAGAAAAAGACATGCTACGAATGATAAATTCATGGACGATTGAAAAGTTTAATTTCCATTCCTAACTGCAAAACTGATTCATCAGTCCGCCATTACATGTATGGACCATACCAACGATTGCTGTTGCCCCCAGCAAAACATCTCAAGGTGTTCGCCTGGTCTACATCCCTGTGCCTTACCAGTTGCCCCAATCCCAAGCCCACATCCAGTCTACATAACATGGCACTGATTTTCCAACAACATTCACTGAGCTAAGGATCTACTACATAAAGTCATTCAACGCCTTCATTATGAACTTCCTATTCCCGAACTTCTCCTCTGTTCCAGCTCCTTCGGCACATAAGAGACGATGCCGTACGTCCTGCACAGATGCTAAAAATTGGTCCGATACAAATTTAAGTTTCCTGTACACTGGGGTACACTTCACTTACAACTTTCTCAAACAGTTTTCAGTAGAAAATTTAACAACTTCAAGAAGCTATAAAATGCTCCAGAAGTAAAACACATTATTACCAAGAATCACCGCTCAAATCTCGATAACGTCACTCATGATCGAGATCATGATCCCTGATTCAATTCAAGTATTTGTCTCTAGTCAGAGCGAGCATGCTCAATGAGTGGAGTGACACTCAGATTCTATAACCTTACTGAAATTAGCGAATGCACACCCACTTTGTTTGCATTCAAGAATGTTCTTTATACACCAGCTCAACGTCCTTCAACTTCAATGCATCCTTCTAACCTGAAGCACTACCTCACTTCAACGTACATTACTTGACTCCCTCACATACGCACTTCCACTTTTCATATCTAAATATGACATTGGAATCGTAAATACCTGCGAGCACAAAGAGGTCTTCAGTTCCCTTTGCATCTCTTACTGAGATGTGTGAAATTAGAAGCTGCAGTGTCATTGTAGATGCTTTGCAAACCGATTTCTTCAGCCTGCGATCATGAAGACATGCACATAAGTTTCCTTATGCAGTTTCTTCTTGGCCAAGTACATCACATAAAATTAATTGCTGCACGATACAAAATGAGGACAAGTCGTAAAGAATCTTTAAACCAAAACACAATTAAGGATAACAGGTATGCTCTAGCACGATGTTCCCTACTGAATTTTCCAAAGAATTTTGAAATGTAGATCACATTTCGGAACTCTTCATAAAATGAGAAAAGACAGCCCCGTTCACTTTGCCAACAATTCATGACTTACAAGAAGTCAGCTCATACGAAATCTTCAAGTTACAGTTATCATGAAAAACCTTTCACACTTTCCACAAAGACGTCTTCACTGGAAAACCACATGAACAGTCACATGCACTTTGGTTACACTTCATCATCTGAATTAACACTTTCACAACTACACCCTAGAATGAAATTCCTTTATATTGCACAAATTTCAACTTTTTAGGGACAACTTCTCATACAAAACTATATCATTATTGGTAAGTATGTTTTATTAGAAGTGCACCTGCTATGACTTTTCACAGTGAATTCCTAGAAGCGTCAGGCACTGAAATGCGATCTCACCTGGTTATCGTCAGAGTTCATGTGACCTCCCCCTACCTCGTCACCGCCAACCCCCACGCGCTGCGCTCATGTTTTGCAGTGCTAGACCATTTCTGTCTACCAAGTCAATACTCCCTCTCCCTTCGATTGCTGAAAGGTGCTGCATAAGTCTCATCACTAGTGGGTGTTGTGCTATGTCATCGTCAGTCATAGCAAGCACATGCGCTGTACCGACATCCTGCCCTTCTCTCCAGCGAGGACGCATTGGCGGAAGCATTCTGTCACCTACTGCATGCATGTCTACATTGTCCTCGTCCTCTGCAAATTCGTTGTCGGCGGAACTACCACTTCTGCCACTGTGTTGCTTTCCCTCGACATATAATTGTACAGGACCTTGACTTCCATGCATGCCGTTATCACTTTTTTGTTCTCTCTGAAACCCATAGCCTTTGTCTCGTGCCATCTCATGTTCGATTTCTTCAGGATCTGGTGACCTCCGCAGGGCCCTCCTCAATCTCTGTCTAACACCGACCTCCCTCGAAGGACCAGTTCTTCCAAAATTCATCCTGCTTGCGTTTGCTTTCCTGCAGCTTTCCGCCTTCTCAATTGTAGCTGGACTGTTCAGCTGCCTGCCCAGTGTACGCCACGAACGATTAGAGACCGTAGGCGGCTTAGGTTCACCGCTCCGTATTTTCCTCCAAAGAGCTGCTCGCCTCAATGTCACACCACGTGCAATAACCTCTTTCACATAATCAAAGCGCAAAGGTGCACTATACTCCCAAGTATCGTTGATCCAGTCAGCTATTTCCTGCACTGCCCCCTCAGGATGTCGGTTTATATTCCCAATAGCTGGATCAAGTTTATGAGAAAGCAACATTAACTCCTTCCTCCAAGCACCTACTCCGACTCCATAAGGTTTCTTTGTGTATTCGTCCACAAGTAAAAAATTTCGTGGTACACCTTCTTTGATCCGTCTATCTCCTTCTCTCTCACGCATCGACTGCGCCTGCCGCCTCTGTTTCCTTCTTCTGGAGTCCTCTTCCACAGCCATCTCCTGCATGTCCGTCATGTACCTCGCATCTTCAAGGGAATCATCATGCACCTTCTCCGAAATCTCTTTTTCTTCTTCGCTTTCTTCAACCACATTCTGCTCTTCCGTGTCATTGTGGGAAACAATGGCTTCTCCCTGTGCATCTTCAGCAGCATCGACGCTGACGACGCCCAAGTCATCATCTGAGTCTTCTAATCCCTGCATGTGATGTCCACATTTTATATTATGACAACTATGATCATCGATGAACAACAAAAACGCTTTTGCATTTAACATGAGGTCCACGACGTTTGCCCTCCACCATCTATATGCATAGAATGCGTGGAATGACTGACTGAAACCTAGGAGTTACAGTAATGACTGGAAAAAAAAATGCTTCTACATCAAATTGTTTTGTTGAACTTACTTTTGACTGCACTTCCTGCCTTGTAGGTGAGCAAACTATACTGCGCTGATGCATTCCACGAGGCTGCTTCCATGCAGAAGGCAAAGTCTTTCCCCTCACTTTTTCATGAAGATGTCCATGTGGAGCTTGTTCTCCTGCTGATCCACCACTCGGCACATTCTGAAATCGCACTGACGACGAAGACGGACGACCTGCGTCGGGAGAGCGATTTCTACTACTCCTCCTGTTCACTACGTTGCCTGACACATTGGGTGCGGGACATGTTTTACCCACGCCGACGGCAGCCCCAGAATGTCTTCTACAGGGTACCGTGGACAGTTCTTTTCTCAGAAGAGAATTTGCATCCCCTCCTGCGTTTCACGCCACAGAACTCCAAATGTCAATGCCGTCAGGTGACTCTCATCTCCTCCCCAAAATATATATCGTTATTCCCAGTAAGTTAAGGTTGAGTCACTCCGATTGTAGAAGTTGTAGCTGCAATACTCATATGGAAACGTGTGATGCTGCCATTCAATTACCTCACCAATTACATGTAAATGAGGACTTTCTTCTCTCAACTTATCATTCGCACCTTCAAACACAGAGTTTTTATTTCGTAACAAAATTAAGGCACAACGTCCAAATTCTGTCCAGAACTTTAAATTAAAACAGCGAAGACAATGATGTCGCCATATTCTTCATGAATCCAGAATTACGGAAATGTGACATATGCCAACTTGATATTCTCTATCTAATATGCAAAAGCAAGCTGACTATAAGAGCAGCAGCCTAGCATTTTGCTGGACCACTTTGCCGCACCATAGAGAAGGAAAAAAAAAAACGTGCTGCAAATTTCATAACTCCTGTCCACAGTGGCGCTCCTCATGTACCCTGATGTCGTTATGCAAAACTTACCTTCGACTCTTCTGCCTGAGATCGCCTCGCCTCTTTCTTCCGTACCCTCCATGGAGCCCAGCTCCCGTGACTGCTTTTTTGTTATATCCCTTGACTTCATCGACCTTCTGGCCGTTGACGGGCCCTCTGATGCACCTGGGGTGCGATTCGCGGGCACAATCACTGCATTCGCTGAAATAGTTTTCGATTTTTTCATGCCCTTTGCTGCACCCGTAGAAGCTCTCGCATTTCCACCTGCTTCTCGACCCTCAACAAGTCTTCGATCTTTCCAGGAGACAAATGCCTCAACCCGCTTTCCAGACTTGTGACTGTGCTCCATGTGCTCCTACCTCAACCACAGACTCAGTGCATTTAATGAAAGCTCACGTCAAGCACTTTGCACTTCCAGCACTGTCCACTACACATGTCAGATGCCTTAGAATGCAAAGCACTTGATTTCAATTTTAAATAACAACCAGTACACAAATAGTGCACACAATATCCATCCTAAGCCAGTACAATATATGCTCAGAAGCTAGGTAGAAGCTGAAATTGAAGCAGGGACTAAATGTGCAAAAATAGCATAACAACACAGTTACACATAAAAGTAAACCTTCTCAGCTTCTGAGCTGCTTCTTCCTGGCGACGTTTGAATGCAAGCTCTGCTCTCTGTGCTTTTGTCAAAATCACCGGCTGCGAACATCAAAACTTCGAGTTACAAAAGCAGAGAAAGTAAAACGTAAAAGTTAAAGCTTAAATCCGGCTCTAGAGAGGTTCACAGACCCCACACCTTGAAGACAAAGATTTCTCTCATGATCTTACAAGAGTAAATAAATCCATATCCAAACACACCTGCAAAACTGAAGCAATCTAGCATTCGGCTCCCACCACTTTGCACCAACCTGTACGTAAAAGGCAGACCAATTCCCCTTTCTTGTCATACCCGACAAGGTCCAAAACTACACTTCTACCTAAGTACTCGATTAAAGAGCTTTCCGAACGTGTGCAACGAAATACGACTAAAACTTCACCAACTACTCGAACTTGTAACTGCATTCTGAGAAGAGTTCTGTAAGACTAGACTGGCTATGGCGTATCGTCAGCACAACGCGGGTACAACGTATGTAGAGCACACTCCAGAACAAACGGAAGATTGGCTTCTTAAACTAAATTGCTTCAGCCATCGCACAGAAAACAGGCCCCAGGCGCGACGTAATGATCACAATATGGCGCACTACCTTGCGGTCCTAGTTCTCTCTTGCTCATGCACAAAGAAGTGTGAGATTCGTGACACCATACGCACATTTAACAGCACAAACAAGCATGGTGAAGAAGCCAGGATATTCTTTGCAGAAGCTCAAGGGTAAGACACCCAAAAACCGGATATTCAATATTTTCTGCTGAGAAAAGAAAAGCTACACTGCGTCCGTAATTGAAGAAAATAACGATTTCCTCATCTCCGGGCTACAGTTGGGAAAAAATTCGACGCATTAGTCTTCAGCCTAAGTGCTTAGATTATTGTGAGAAATGGAAGCACCGGATATTGATGATGCCAATCGAATAATTAAAGAATACTATTCAGGGACTGGCCTCAAGGCACTTCTAAGAGATGAAACTACCTGCTCGCTACTTCAGACCTTTCTTGGAATAGTGCTCGCAAATTCGAGCTTCTAACAGAAACATTGATGATCAGGTGAATTGAAGGCCTAAGAACTCAGGAAGGTGTATGCCAATCATTACAATCGTTCAGAACGACGACGGCTCCTAAGCAGAGATAGAGGAAAAAATTGCAACCTCAACATGTAGGTCACAGGAAACTTCAGACGAGTTCGGGGAGGTAAGAGAGAAAAGCACCAATCGCTCGCAGTAAAAGCAAAAAAAGCAGAGGAAACAGAAACA
This sequence comes from Bryoerythrophyllum caledonicum, assembly GCA_963971425.1. NCBI lineage: Eukaryota > Viridiplantae > Streptophyta > Bryopsida > Pottiales > Pottiaceae > Bryoerythrophyllum > Bryoerythrophyllum caledonicum. Next base: position 28,973 of record CAXARX010000260.1, on the reverse strand, counting down.
AAAAACGCTTCTAAACGAAGACGTAACCCTGTACCATGTGAAAACAACTGCTACTCCGCATTGCTTTTTGTATACATGTGTGTCACCGCTCTGGACTTTTAAAAAAAAAGGCATCCTCCGTTGCAAGTGTACATGGAGCAAAAAAGACAAAGAGCATATGTGTGGTCATGAAGAAGACAGAAGTGCCTACCTTGCTCCCGTACCTGTTCTCCAGAACAAGAAACTGACTTGAGCAGAAGCTCCCCTAGGCACTGTGAATTCGTCCCTGGACGATGCTTCTTCAGTTGAAAACCTCCACTAGTCCTCAAACTCTAAAATCTTTGTTCACGGTGATCCCACGCCGTTGTCTGCACCAAAGTCCTCTCTACTTTGATGCACACGGACTCCAAAACGCTCCTCCCAAAGAAGCACATAGTTCAGCTTCCTGAAGGATTCCTTCGTTCTGTTTCTGTAACTCACACCGACCTTGCTAGGTTGTACGTTTTCACATGTAAAAAAATTATCCACTGCCACCTCCACCACTCTTTCATTAGGAACCACGTCCATGAAAAAGAAGTAATGTAGAAGTTGACAAAATAAGCCACTGCGCCACGAAGCGCTGCACAGCGCACATGGCTGCAGCCGAAAATGAACACAGCCGTAAATGAACAATGCACGTATCCCTAGGAAATTGACATCCATACAACGCCATGGCCACTGTTTCATCCAATTTCAACCAATTTTCATCCGATACGGTAATTCATCTGCCTACTTCCCTCGCAGACTCCGCTGCTTCCGCGCACTCGTCGTCTCTGTTTCGGTGGTCTACGAAGAAGACGGTGCGTCCGCACACTAGAACAGGAAGATTGAGAATATTTTGGCGCCGCCATTGGACACATGTCCTCACTGCCTCGTCCAGCCAATTCGGTGACGCTGTCCATATTAAGTGTGCAGTCAAGCTGAATGCAAGGATTGGAAAAGGAGCGACAAGTTGCCTCAAGAGAATCAGCGGTATGTTCTCACTATCACAGCAACTTCTCCAGGGCCGGTAATGTGCGAGGCTTTCCCTTTCCTTTACAAACGTCCTTTCCTTGCTATCCTCCTTACGTAGACCTAAGTTAACATCTTTGTAAGTGCAGGGACATGAAGAGGTGCTCCTAAATCACTGCTGGGAAACCAAAAACTAGAGACGCCACAGCCAAATTTGCATTCTTACATCGCTACAGCCGTCTTTGCCGTATGTTTGTGCGGTAAGGAGCTCCATCTTGCACTCCCGTTGCAAGCTTGCAGCAAGCGTCGGTATTCTGGGGCTCTGCAGAGGACAGTGCGTTCTGCGTCAGAAACACTTCTCCGCAAGGTGAGTAATTGCAACACCCACTTCGTGCATTCGACCTAAAAAAAACTTACAATACCTGGTGCAGAGGTCTAATTCTATTGGTTCCAAGAATATGTATGTCATGTGTTTTTGAGGCGGAGACTTTTCTGACGTTTGCATGCTGGTAAATTGCAGCCTTTCTCTTCAGAGGATATTTTGAGGAAGCGTAAAGAAGATGCAGTGCAACAAGCAAAGGTATACCCTCTACGTTTCCTTGCTGGAATGTGCTAGGTGGCCATGGCATAGAAACGTGCTTTTCTATTTTCTGAGTTTCTAGGGCAACTTCAAGCCAGAGGTGAACATGTTTGAACATCTGTGTAGTAATTCTGAGCATTTTTTTAGAGCTGATACAGCTTTATCACTTGGGATCATTAGGTTCTTTTCTTCAAGACTGGTAAATCGAGGCCCTGTTTGACGAGCGCAATATGCATGCCTAAATCGTTCCTAGCAGTTGAGTTAAACGATGACAATTGTTTTGGTCGTTGGACGGAAAATCAAGATACGGGTTTAATCGTATGAGCTTTCTTATTTCCGTGATAAGTCGAGTAATTAGTATATTCTACAGAATCGTTTTATCTGCTCACTACGAGCTTGATAGACGTATATTTTCTTGGGTAAGGTCTACTGCAATGTTGAATGCTCAGATGCAGGTGGATTCTAATTTTGCCGAGATATTGGATACAGTGGTACAGGAGGAAAACTCCTACTTGAGACTGTAGAAGTGTAGTTGTGGACCTTTTTGGGTATGACAATAAAGGAGAATTGGTCTGCCTTTTACGTACACGTTGGTTCAAAGTGGTGGGAGCGGAATGCTAGATCTATGTTCGTGATTGAAGGCCCTTCAGTGGATCTGCCACAACCGTATTTAAAAAATACTTCCTTCCCAGGTGCAATAGAGTCGTGTTTTGTTGACAGTGCAAATCATCACAATTAGCTGTTTAGAGAAGATACAGCTGGAACGGTGAAGAATGTTGAATAAAGACACGTTGGATCTGCTTGAATAAAGGCCTATGTTGATATTTAGTGCATGTAGTTGTAATGCAGATAGTTTGGCGTTTTAACTATGGTTGGATGCTTGTATGTGTGCAGCTATAGAAGAAAATTGTGGCTCTTGGAGGCGTTCTTCCTTTCATGGAGCAGTGATACAACTTTAGAATTATAGGTTAGTTCTCGTGTGTACTGTTAACAAGAGCAAGGGCATGCTGCAAGAATGAGTGCGAGTGTTCCGAAGAGGAGAGTTCGGCAGATCTGCTCCAAGTATATGTCAGTGCCTGGCGATGACAGCAAAAGGAGGTAGAGTACTTTCTGATCTGCACTTTTAAGTCTCAGAAAGGCTGGTTGGTGTACATTTTGTAGGAGTTGTTGTACCCGTTTCATGCAGACATGTTTCAAAAACTAGTTAGCTTTTTGAACTCTCCAGGTACTTGAGAGCTCCAAGGTTGGTTCTCTCTAGAATCCTTATGGTGATGAAACAATGTAGTCTGAGGAGAGTGAGTGACTCTTCTGAATGGTATGTCTTAGCTAGACCTTTGTAGGTTGTAAAGCACGAGCAAAGCCTCGTCAATACGAGACAAGATACATGACACTGAGAGGAACTTAAATTTTCAATGCTGGTTCAGCATGACGGGCCTACTTGGTTGTGAAGTCACAGTTTGATTAGTAGAGAGAATTTGTAGTATTTGCGAATGTACTGAAAGCAATAAAACAGCTATGATGCAGTCCTGAACATGTCAAATCAATTGTGCTTGAATTAAGGCGTCTTTGCTGAAACCTTTTTTATTTTCTCTTAATAGTTGAACTCGAAAATGGAGGTGAACCGACTCGATGAAGCTTATCACATGGAAAGGGCTGTTGCAGTCCGGCAGGGGATTCACAGCTACCCATGCGCTTGTACGAAATGCCATGGTTTCTTGATGCAGAGAGTGGAAGTTGTGGAACGACATCACCGTAGATTCGGGCGCGATCGGAACCTAACAGACCCTCTTCTAGTAAGTACTGTCGAACCAGCTCATTATTGTAGGAGGATCCTTCTTATGAGGAATTCAGTTTGGCATTCATGATATGCTTCCATGTTTTGAGATGTGCACTCCTTACACATTGTACAAAAGTTATATTCACGTACACATGGAAGGACTAAGGAATTTCTGTCCGTCCTTGCATGCATATCAATGTTAGCTTTAAAACTTCGCAGGATCCCTGAATACCATGCAAGCCAAAACGACAGTCTTATTTAATCACTGTAATGTCTGATTGTTCCAGGGAAGTGCGGGTGAGCCTGCGCCTCCGTCACATGGTGATCATGCGCAAGAAGAAGCAGTCGAAGCCGAAGAGGAGTTCGTAGATGCATCAGACGAGCAAACCTTCCACGAAGTCCCCCCTCAAACCGATGTCAACTTTGAGCAGATGGCACAAAATTATTTCGCTCGCGCCGATGAAATTCATCAGCAGTATACAGAGGAAGGGGACGAAGTGCTGGATTTCGATGACCTTTCCTCAGAAGAAGAAGAACCAGACCAAAGTGAATTCCTAGAGGAAATACTTCGTCAAGCTGCAGAACCTTTGTTTCATGGGTCAAGAAGTAGCAGATTACAATTCAGCATCATACTGATGTCACTGTGCACTTTATTTTCGATCAGCCATCATTGCTTGGATGAAATTCTAACATTCTTGAAGTATGATGTGCTTCCTGCAGAGAACACCTGCCCTACGAGCTCGTACAAAATGAAGACAATGCTGTTGAAACTAGGTCTTTCGCATGAAGTCATCCACTGCTGTGATTGTGGAAAAACACTATATTGGAAGGAGAATTCCGAATTGTCTAGTTGTCCGCATTGCAGGAAGTCCAGGTATGTAGAAGGCTCAAACACAGTCCCCATTAGAGTGTTAAGATATTTTTCCTTGATAAAAAGGTTGCGCAGGATGTTCCGATGCCCTGAAGTGTCGAAGCTTATGAGATGGCATTCTACCAATCACTCTCAGGATGGGAAGATGAGGTCAGTTGTTGATAGTGAGCAGTGGCGATTCATAGAAGACAGATATTTCAGCTTCAGTGCAGACGTTAGAAACGTGAGGATGGGATTGTCATTGGATGGCGTTAACCCGTACAGTCTACAGTCTTCTAAACACTCTGTCTGGCCTCTCATGGTTGTTTTATACAACTTACCTCCATATCTTGTTACGAAGCGTTTCTTCATTTGTTTGACTATGATCATCCCAGGACCAAAATCTCCATCGGAAGATACAATTGACGTTTTCTTGCAGCCACTCGTGCATGAGTTAAAAAAGCTTTGGGCTGGAGTGCGGGCAGTGGACATGGCTGAACCTGTTGGGCCCAGAAGACAATTCACATTGAGGGGGATTCTCATGTGGACCATCCACGACTTTCCTGCTTACACCCTAATTTCTGGGCAAGCTGGGAAAGGGTACGCTGGGTGCCCAGTGTGTGGAGAAGGCACGTTTGCTGAGCACTCGGCACAGGCTGACAAAACGGTTTACCTCGGGAATCGGAGATTCTTACAGCGAAATCATAGGTGGAGGGCTGCCAGAGCAGCCTTTAGTGGTCATCCCAACCATGACGCACCTCCCCCTCGACAGGATGGCAAAACAATTGTTAGATGAGGAGCATGGAGAGAATCGTACTTGCAGTGTGGTGGTCGCAAAAATTCTGAGCATGACCCAGTCAAATCAACAGGCGTCAAGAGGGTTAGCATTCTTTTCGAGCTGCCTTACTGGGAGGTATGTAAAACGCTATGAGTAGATATATTCCAGAATTTCTCACTGTGGGAACACACTGGAGTTGTTGCTGTCTTCTCATTGAAATGAGCATGATTGAGTAGTGGATATGTAGCGGGCATTCTCAAACTGACATGTACATACGTGGCAGTTGGTAATGCAATCAAGTTTACTCGAGAAGGATCCGTCTCACTCACAGCAAAACTTTATATTGCACCTGTTCCTCTTTAGAGAGCTTCAAGCTCCACTCTGAAAAAGAAAACTAGTCTTGGAAAGACGCTCGCAGTTGATGAAGTTTCAGCGAATAACAGTCACCATGCCGTAGATTTAAGTGAGATATCTGTTGTTAATGGAGAGATTAGCCGCAGCTCAAAGTCTGCAGCTGGGAGAAACACTGCGTTTAGTGGCTAATTAGTGACTAGGGCAACGGTACAATCTAAGGTTTTTCATTTTTTATTTTTAAAGTATCTTGTTTTTCGTTATGAGTTCCAATAGGGTGCTGAGGACGTTGTGCATGATGCCTTTCTTTTCACGAACAGTGTTAAGAAGACATCATGGAACTTCCGGGGTACTTCGGAACAGATGCTGGTGATTCTTGTGGACATGTGATATGCTCTAGGTGCATGTTCTCTTACATGTGGCGTATGATTAGAGGGAAATGAACGGGTATATTATGCGTGAGCTTGAGCTATATGTGGCCAAAAGTGTCATTAGTATTTACAGTAAGCGTATGGGGATATCGTGATCTTTTTGAATCCAATCATAGTACCATCGTCCTAGAGTATGGTGATCGATATACTGATGTCCTAGGAAAGCCTGCAGCAGCCTTTCAGTAATTGGAATTCCTAGTCAAGTAATTGGAATCGACATCATTTTGATCATACGAAAGTTTTTGTAGAGTTAAGTTAGGTGCATACGATTATGGCGTAAAAAGTCTACTCTTAACAAATTGTAAAAACTAATTGCCTGGTGTTCATGATTCTCATGCAAACCTTAAGAGTTTCACACTATTTGTGTGCAGTCCGCACCATTCCATGTCCCATTTCTTTTATTCTGAACGTTTGGAATACAGAGTCGCTTCCTTTGATCTCAACGGTTGCAAGTAAAGATTGAACATCACTTCTCATTCGCTTGTAGAAAAAATAGGTTGTTCTTTCTGTACTTATGAAATTGTTCTGTCATGGTGGCAGAGTTTGCCAATTCGTCACCTTCTCGACCCGATGCACTGTGAGAGAAATTTTTGTGAAATTATAATTCGTACTTTGCTGGGGGAGACTGATGGGATCAAATCCAGGGAAGATTTGCGAGTTCGAGGCATAAGAGGACATTTACATTTACAGCCACATCCCGACGGGGTCACGTACTTTATGCCAGATGCGCCCTATGTTCTGACAAGAGCAGAAAGAGAGGAGTTTTTAAAAACGTTGAAGGAAATAAAGTTCCCTAGTAATTACGTTGGTTCCTTGAAGCAAAGAATGGAGGATGGGAAGTTGAGCGGTTTGAAAACACATGATTTTCACATATTGCTGGAGCAAGTTCTGCCAGTATGTCTCAGGAATATTGGTACACCCTCTGTCGTTGGAGCAATAATGAGGATTAGTAGAGTTTTCCGCAAAATTTGTGCTAAGGTGGTAGATTCGAGGAACAAGGTGCAGATGATGGAAGATGTTGCAGAAAGCATATGTGCGTTGGAGAAGGAGCTGCCTCCCTCTATTTTTGTCCTAATGATGCATTTGCGAATCCACTTGGTGGAAGAGCTCTTCATATGTGGCCCGGTTCAGACACGCTGGATGTACCCGTTCGAGCGTTATATGAAGACGTTGAAAGGGTTTGTCAATAATAAAAGCAAGCCAGAAGGTAGTATGGCATACGGTTACCTCAGGGAAGAGTCAATAGGATTTTTAAACGAATATCTAACAAATTATAGTCCCACACGAAAAAGAGCATGGGATGACAACAAGGAGCCAGGTATGTGTGACGAAGTCCTAGAAGGTGGAAAGCGTGATTGTCCAATGTCACTGGATTTCCAAAAATTGATTCATGGATTTGTTCTAGACAACACGGAGCACATGCAGGTATATAGAAGGTGCGTTCATTTTACCTTCTTTGACATGTGTTTGTTGTTCATGAAAGTAGATGAAAAACAATCATCAGTGGAAGTGAATGTTTTTTATTTTATTGTCAGTGTCCGTGTATCTTGTTCACCGGTTGAGGTGAACTCTGTATTTGCAGTCCATTATGTAGTTCAGATATTGTGAGAAACGTCCCTATGATTTGGTAAACCTGCAAGCAAGAAGGAAATGGTTGCATCTTTTAATGAGTGCCCTGGAATCGCTCTTGTTTTTGGTCCTGTTAATTAGAAGAGTTACACAGCAGCATCATGGTGCGAAACAAATACCAGTGCAGTAATTGAAAGACCTGCGTATTTCCAACGTGTGAATGATGCCAACAGTTCAGTATTTGCAGCATGTTCCTGTACTTGTTCGAATTTTAAGAGAGGAAATGAGGGTGCATAGTTGATATCATGAATTGCAGGTTTGCTACAATGATCTCTTCAGCTCTTATATGATGAAGCTGTGGAATGGAAAAAAGCGAATGTACTATACTAGGTTGTGGTCTTCCCTACGCATATTTGAATTACAATTCTTTTGCATTAATAATTAGTTGATTAAACGTCAAACTACCTCTTAATATTGTGAGTTAGTGAATGCACAGGAGATATGAAGAAGCCGTGCAAGAGCGGAATGTCGCTAGAGATTCTTATCGACGTCAACACCGTCGACGGGGACGACGAAATGCCTTCACCTTTCCCGGGGAACTGCAGGTGTTACCAGAGTTTTCTGATTGGATACGTGAAGAAGTTAGACAGGAACGGCAGAGCGGGATCAATGTGCCTGGAGATGTGCTTGACACTTCTAGGGGACCTCTGGAAATGGCGACGGCGTTCAAGTCCATGTACTCTTTTGGAAACCACTTCCGAGTGAGAAGTGCGGAGCAGTCAATGAGAACTTGCGACAGCGGCGTGGCTGCTACATTCAAGCAGGTGTGCAGAAACGGAATTCGGGATGTCAATTTAGTGCATGCAGATGTGGAGTATGTTGGCCACATAGAGGAAATTCTTGAAGTGAATTATAGACGTCATTGCGTGGTGGTGTTAGTGTGCGATTTTGTGAAGGCCAACTACCGTGGAGAAAATGCCACAATTAAGAAAGATAAGTGGGGGTTCACCTTAGCGAACTACAATAGACGGCCCGGTATTATTTGTAAGGATAGTTTAACCTTTCCAAAACAGTGCGAGCAGGTATTTTACTGCAACGCGAAGGAGGCCCCCGGTTGGAAAGTTGTCATGAGGAAGGAGGTTAGAGGCAGGTGTGTCTTGCCTAATAATGAAGAAGATATCGAGGCAGAGTTGTTCGACATGGGTGCTGACGAAGATTTCGAGGGTCTGCGGCCGCACAGAGAAGTTGGGGAGGGCCCGGAGCCACCCGTAGGAACAGGACATGATGTGGTGCGCGAAGAGGTCCTTGTAACAGGGAGGGCTACGTCAGTGCGCGGAAGGGGAGGACGCGGAAGTAGGCGGGGGGCTAGACGAGGAGGCTCCGGAAGAGTGCCAGCGATGTGACGGGGTGCTATTGGTCGACCTGTGAGAGGAGGTCGTAGGAGAGGGAGATGGCGTTCGAACGCAGCCGTGGACGAAGAGAACTCAGACGGTGGTTCAGAAGAAGACAGAGATGCCAAAGAATTGCTGTATGCGGAGGGCCTTCCATCCTCCTCAGACAGTCAGAGAAGAGGGAGAACGTCAGTAGATTCTGGCCGGAGAAAGACACGGCAGAGGACGGGACCATCATCGACCCCCAGTGCGAACGAAAACAGCGGATAATTTGATGATACTGGGGCAACGTCTTCGAGAGCATATCTTTTGTCAAATTAGTGGTAGGAAATGAAGAGTGAAATAGAAATAGTTAGTGGTCTAATGTTGGTGACATAGCACCTATTTGTGAATTGAGGGTGTCGTTCTGCATGTTCCTTGCTGTCTGTGAGAGGGACATCTAATCTTTGGTTGTGGAGTAGATCGTAATTGTGGTGGCTTCTCATGAGGGAAATGGGAAGCACAACCAGAAGGTACAGGCAAATGTGATATTTTTCATGAATTCATTGTTGTAAGGCTTTAGGATAACTGGAAATGGTTTTCTGTTCTGATGATTCGGGCATGATTCTGCAGGAAGACGAGCTCTACGATCCTTGCCTTGGAGAGATTCATTTTCAGGACTCCTCTGATAGCTCGGACCGGGCGCTGTTGAAAGTGGAGTGTTATGTGTCCGACCTGTAGGAGTCTGGTTTTGTGTGGTTTTGTGTCTTTCTGAAAACAATCTCTTCGAAGTTGCTGCACGGTAAGACTGTGGTTCTTCACTTTTGAATTCTTTTCACATACAGGTCCTTGTGAGGAAGAGCTGAATGGTTATGTTTGTTGGCTCCAGTATTGATGGGGTTAGTTGAATTTGTTATGGTAGTGGAGGCGTCTAGTGCCTGCAGTATGAAACGGAAGGACTTTATGTAGACTGGCTAAAGAGCTGACAGACACAATGTGGTGTTTCTATTCATTGACATGGCAACTGAAGGAAATGTGCCTTCAAAGAGTGCGGGATGACCATGCTCAGTTGCTGTGGAAGATTCGCAATAGCCCTCTTCCTGTATCTGAAGCCAATACACAGAACAACAAGGTAACTACTTCGCAATCGACGTCTTTGATACTTTCTCATCATTCAATGCCATATCGTTTCATGCCAGTTTCATGCCAGGCATGATGGAAATTTTAACTTGACAATATCCTTGCTTGTTGTAGTTGAATCATAAGTGGGGAAAAACTTTTGTGCATTGTTGACATCTGACTTAGCCCACGTCAATGTTACTTACTGATGCGCGTGCTATGGTGAACTTTATCTGTGAATGACAGCTTTTATTGTTTTGCTGTCATCTTGTAGTTTGTGCAGTCGACCTTCAGAAATATCGTAACTGATGAGCTCAAGAGAGTGCTTGGGTTGTCAGCAAATGCAGTCAAGAGCAGTGACAAAGATAGAGCTCCAGAAGAGCAAGATGCAGATATGTTGTGGAATTATGAGACCATGGCAGCTCGTGCTCCATCGGAGCTTGCTAAGGAGGACTACGTGGAGCTCATGCTCGCCATGGAGCGTACTTTGTAAGATGATTTGCTGGCTGAAATGCGGGCCCACGGTACCACTTTGTTTTTCTCTTGCTCCACAACCTCCTTCACTATGTGTACTAAAAAGTGTCAGAATGTGGGGGTTTTGAAGGAGTTGCTGAATTATAATTAAAGTGGAATCCAACTGTATATTCATGAACATCGTAGTGCGTTCGGTCAAAGCTCATCCTGTTTCAAATCATTATGGAATTGCTTAACAAAGGGTTTTATACGTCTACAGAGGAAGAACTGTTGGAAGATTTTGAGGTAGCTGTTTCGCTGGAAGATGATGCAATCGCTGATCTAGTACACAATTTTCAAGATCTCTCCTCGGTATGATCATATTTAACACATTATTGGACTTGTATATTGATCCGTTTTATGGAAATGACAGTCTTGAGATACAGAGCGCTATCAGGTGACGCTGTTAAAAGATATTTATTTCATGTTTTGTTTGATAACCAAATTGGTTTTTTTCAGTTGCAAGATGTTTCAAAATTACCGGACTTTGGGTTTTTTTAGTTACTTGATTATTTATATTATTTCTTAAATTTTTATTTTGTATCTTAGTTAACAGTGTAGGAATTGCTGTCTTTTGACTTTCAAAGCTATTGTTATTACAAGAACTGATATATTTTCTACAGGATGGCGTGTTATGTCCTTTGTGTAAGAAAACACAGCTGAAGCAATATAAAACTGTCATAGTCTGTACTTGTGGTGATTTTCGATTTGATACCAAGGATGACCAGGTAAACAAGTCAGGTTCAAGTTGGGGCTCTGATGAGTTATACCAGTCATCATTTCATTCATACAATGCAGCATCTTTGAATTATGTTGTTGGTTGAGTTAAGGTGAACCCATCTTTATCCTAGAATTTTGGAACAGGTTGTATACAGACTCCCGAAACTTGAAAATTGAGTATGCGTATTTAAAACGTCGTGCAAAAACCAGGGGTAACCTCATTGCTGAAATTCAGATGAGATTAAGAAAAGATATTCCTCATGATGTGTAATTTGGTATCCACCATTCACTTGGTGTCAATGTGCATGAAACTGATATATGTGGTAGTTTTGTGGATTTTCATGTTCAGCACATATTTTCATGCTGGTGCAGATTATTGAGTCATCACCCCTTGGAAACTTCTACCTCTGCAACAGAATTGCGTTCAACCTCGGCTGCCGTCTTTCGACGACCAACGAAACGTTTTACAACTATATCAAAACATGGTCAGCAGGACCTTCTTGGCATGTCCAAAAGTACAACTCTTTTTCACCAGAAGTTATTATGACCTTGCAGTTGTATATAAATTACTCCAGTGGCCTCAGGGTAATGCTCTTCTTCCGATTATTAATGATCACTGTCCATGTATGTTTTTTTCATCACAATGATAATTCCTCTTCTTTTGTACAGGAATTGCTTCCCTGCAAGATCTGTACAGTGAGGATGGCGTCTCAAAGCACCAGCTCAGCTGTCTCCAGGATGCACATGCTCTGGGCTACTCACCCAACCCCAACTTCCGCAGCGGTGCTAGCAAGGCAGGAGTAAGTAGCTTCATCATACTCATATGCCAAATCTCAGATCATAGTATTTCTTTACTATCAGATTCCAATGAGTTCCCTGTAGCAGCTGATGAATCATACTACTTGTCCTCTCCGTTGCAGATGTTTGCACTGCACTTGGGTGCTTCTACTTCATCCAACCTTGACAGACTAGGACCATTGTTGACCAGCTGAATGAAAAACTCGGAGAAGACATTGCTTACATGTATGGATTCCCATTCCTCTCCTTCGAGCAGTATCTTCACAGCTATCGTGATCTCTACCTTGTTCTGGGCTTGACTTTAGGTGAGTGCAGATTCTATCTAACATCCAACCTTTTATACGAAATTATTTTTCATTGCTTGGGTTAACTCTGAAGTTCATCTTCATAATTGCTTCAAATGAGTGACATTTCCTCATAGAATTGACATGATGGAGTTCCTTCTGCTGAGACTGTGAACTTTAATTTCTGTTGCTGTGACTTCAAAATTTTATCGTCAAGGTACTAACGTTATCATGACGCACAGTGAAACAGTTGGTGTGTTGTTGTTGTGCTCATCTTCAAAGGGGATGATAATGTCTCAAAGATTTTTTTCGACTTATACAACTGTCCACAGGGCCTTTCTCCACCAGTAAGGAAGACGATGCATTGAGGTGCTGCATCTAGTGCGCTGAGGCCGTTGGCATCTTCAGTGTTCCCAAATATTTGTATTTAGCATACCATATCTCACTGTTTGGAATGTATGTGATGACACTGTAAACGTGCATGTGTTTTTAGGGTGGAAGGGCGTTTGCGTTCTGTAGTGGTGCATTCTCTGAACGTTTCAGAGAAATGGTTCCTGCAAAGTTATTTTGCTTCGGACTTCTATCTACCACAGGAATGATGAGGAACATTCGTACCAAAGGTGAATTGCTGGAGAAACGACCTTTACTACTTCCACAAATTATGGTAATTGGAAGCACTTACCGTGTGAAGATATTCAAATCTAGCTGCAGCAATATCAGTTGTACAGTACAGTGGATGGGAAATGCTAGTGTAGTGAACAGAAATTAGGGACAGGAATATTTTAGCTTCTTTAATGTTCAATTATGTATAGCAAGTCAACCTGCCTACATTGAAGAAGGCAGAGTCAATACATACGCAATAAAATGTGCTTATTTTATTTCTTAATGAAAATATTGGAAAATACAGCGTGTGCAAAATGGAAGCCTCTGCTTGACAAGTAGATGACAAGTATTTTGACACAAATAATGGACATAACTAGCACCAGAAAGGGCTACTATCATTTGGACAATTCTATGTCAAAATTTGTGTCATGACGGACACCATTTCCTTGTAGTGGTATCTTCAATGTGGGCAATCTCGAAATTGATCCGGGTTAATTTGGTGACGGACCATGAGATAAGTAAATTAAAAATCAATAAATTGGACATATGAAATTGAATGCAATCGCCTAAGTTCCAACAGAGTTCAAGGATTCCTTGTCTGACGATCGCGAAGTAATTGAACGCGAGGGAATTATAGAAGGGTCCAATGGCTTTGCAAGTATGGCCTAATTTGGCTCTTTGCAAAATTGACAAACGCAAATGATGTGATTGTAAAAAGACACAAAAAATTATGAAATGAAATGTACAACTTAATGTATAGTATCATGGAGTCAAATGAAAGAGAAATTACAAAATTCTATGGTGCCGAAATTTGGGCCCAATAGTTTATTGATGTGAACATACAATAATGTTTGCAATCAATATTTGAGACGGAGTAGTTTAGGTCGATGAGAGCTTAAATAGAGAAACATGAAATTGAACTGCAGCTGTGCAACTGTAAAATAAATAAGACGGAATGACTATCTAGGATTTTAGATTGCATCGACCTAAAGAAAAATGTATGGAATGAGATATTGATCAAAGAGATCTACATGCTATTGTTTTAGCTGCGGTTGCGTCTCAGAGCCTAAAGAGAAGCATGTTGACTTCTTTGCTCAACATCATCTCTCATTTGAACATCGTGGATGCCCATTCCATTGTACAACTCTTTTGAAGAGATGGGAAGACCGAAGACGTCTTTCGCAACTACAGCGATGGAAATAAACACCTCGGAAAGGGTGCGTGGTTTGCTGACAGACGGAACCTCTGGCATGGAACAATGGAAAGTACCTGCTGGTTCAAAAAGCGCAGGAGGGATAGAAGTAATAACACCATATTCAATATTTTGGGAGTTTAGGGTACTCCCAATTTAATGATAGTTTAGCTTCGGTCGAGCTGATCTGAACTGATTGAGTGAAACTGAAAATTTCGAATGGCCATAACTTACTCAATTTTTGTCCAAATTGAGCATATGAGGTGTTTTTTGTCATCTACGGAATCTGTAGATGTCAAAAAACACCTCATATGCTCAATTTGGACAAAAATTGAGTAAGTTATGGCCATTCGAAATTTTCAGTTTCCCTCAATTAGTTCAGATCAGCTCGACTGGAGCTAAACTGCATTTTCCCAAAATCCTGGAAATCTCTCAAAATATTGAATATGGTGTTTAATGACAAAAACAACATGTACACAGCCGGGCAAACTGCTCATGTGAATGGACCGCCATCCATTGAGCAAATTCCTCCGGAGAGGCGGATTGAGGAGTGGAGGATGACGGAGCAATACCGTCACTGCTGTTCGAGAATGATGATATGTTGCAAATCATCAACGGCGTCTCCACAACAAGAGGTGCAAGTAATGAGGCAATTGGTTGCAGCAATACACTCTTCAACATATCAAACATCAGCTTCCTCCGATCGTCACTCTCTTTCCTAGATGACGCGTGCATCACCTCATTTCGTCAATGATTCTCCAGCATCTGAGCCGGCATCTCTGCACGGCAGCTTTAGGGCAACTCTTGAAGGTCCATGTTGCACTTGTCTTGTTCCTAGACATGTTGATTCATTTTCTCCATTGATTAAATGAATGATGACATGATGGAATTGTTCGACGTTGATACTGGGGCGGCGACGTTCCTTCGACGCTTTCTCGAAGAGCCAACTGGAGGAGACATAAGAGAGGTGATGTCAAGATTCATCCCAGATGATGCAGATGAACCTGGAATGTCGATCGGTGGACGTATGGAAATTCTGGGGAGGGAGGCTTGACCGACGTCGTCAGTAAATGCATCCACCTCAACATCATCATCGCCGTCATCAGAGCTCTTTTGGTCATCCTAAATTGGAGATGATCGACGCATAGGTCTGCCTTCGGGGGCCTTGCCTTTTTGCTTGACAGAGGTCAGAACATTTGGCCTTCGTAGAAATTGGTCATATATAACCTCGTCAACGGGATACCTGTCCACAACAAAATATACCCTATCCAATTTTAAAGCATCGCGAGCAAATTCACTGCAAGCAGGGCCGTCGGTACTCTCTCTAATAGCCCAATATTTGCGAATGACATCTGCACAATCGAATTGTATTTGGAATGCAAACAAAGTATACAGTGAATTGCATGATATACTGAGGAAATTTAGCTTGTGAAGAAGCCAAATTGAAAATACCATCTGAATAGTGTTGAATGAGATTTATATCTAGTCATGCAAATTAGGAATGACCAGGCACTTAGATCGAGTGGAGCTAAAGACTATGAGGTGATATTAAAAAATGATGATTGATAATGAAAGATTACCAGAGCAGCACATGTCAGCTTTCGGCCCGTCAAAATTTATAGAACTGAGGAGCCGTGACGATAGAAGTTTCGAATTATCCATAGGTAGAATTCCATTCGAAGCTTTGTGGTGTATATCCGATACTGGATCTCATTGTACTTCCTTGGCTTTGTGTATGTTACAGTCTCGAGAACGTAGAATGCTTCCAGATCATTAATCTGCTTGAAGTTTGTCATTTTTTGCAGAAAGATAAGGTGAACTCTGGCCCTCGCTTTGCATTGTTTGCAGGAATATCTCCCAAGGCGCTCGTTTGAGGATGGAACGTAATCCGAATGGTCAATGTAGAATTTAGATGAATAATCTTCATTCTTCATGAAATGACTCACCTGCATTAGCTCATCCTTGTCTCCACAAATAAATAACCAGCTAGGAACATCATTGAATTTGGGATCGTTGAGCCTCTTCAGCTTGCCGACGTAATGCTTAAAGTAGGGCTCTGTCAAACTCGAATTGGCCTTGTTGACTATGCCTGGGACGTTTTTTAAGTCAATGACTCCAAGGTTCAATGAGATGATGAAGCCTCCGTCCAGGAACCCTCGGGCCACTCATTGTGGATACCTCCCTCCATCTTGTAAGATCTGTACTGACCTCTCCTAGAAAGATTCGTGAAGTTCCATATCTTCTCTAGGAAAATCCTAAAGAATTCGCTGGAATACACGGACACCTCCTTAGCAGTTCGGTTGTTGTTCTTCTTTTGCTTCGCCTGAGCGAAATACCTCCTCGCCCGGTGCTCAAGAAGGACATCCATTGTGGCCTTCTTGACGTTGTAATCTCTCCTGAAATTCTTCGAGCTACCTCGGTCAAGGTCACCTGATGCGGTAATCACGTGCAAGTCTGCCCTCAAGGCATGAAGCTCGCTCTTGACAAGTATCTTGCGCTTCCTTCATTCGACCCATTCTTTGACAGAGTAGCAACTTGGAAGAACAGTCGAAATTGCCTTGATCTTCACCTTCGAATATGAGTACATGTGCTTGGGATTGGCCTCGTTTAAAATGTGCGATGCCAAGGTGGCCAAGTCTTGCTCCGTGAGGTTTCCGAGCCACTTAAAGAACTCTCGATTCATTACCTCTTGGTCTGGTTTTCCAGGTGGGCTTATCGTTGTAGTGGTTTGTAGTGACAGGGTCAAAGAGTTGGCCTCTAGTGTGATAAGATATCACATTGCTCCAAAGATCATATGTTCTGCGGACGAGTTATGATCTTTAGTTCATTGTGAATATCAAGATTCACATCAACGCCTCTCAATTTGCAGCTTGATGACTCTTGTTCATGTCAATAAGGGCAAACCGGAGCGAGACTGCCTTCGTGAATTCCTGCAATGGTAAATAGGAAGAAGCATGAGTTAACTTCTGAATAATTTAGACTGGCTCAACCTAAAGTAGTGGGCATCGCTCGTGTTTTGAGTTCAAGTCATGATAGTTATTGTAATGCGCTTTTACAGTTTAAGTGATGTGATGTAACTGCCTCCATGATGAAATATGGAAATTAGAAGCTGTTGATTTAGATCTTGTAGAGCTAAATATTAGATGTGCATCGGTTTAGGGTAATGGCATTTCTTTTCCGCATCATTTGAATATAAAGTATGACTGCAAGTTTAGCTCTATAGGAGCTAAATGAACTGTACCTTATACTTCTCGTGCTCTCTCTGAGCCTCCCTTTTACGACTGGCAACATTCCTTCCAATTGTCACTGCCTCTAAAGTCCTCGGTGGTTGTCCCATAGCATCCCACACTTTCTGAGCTCCAAGGATATTTGTCGCCCATGAGGGTTGGACTACACCAAAATGATTGACACGGTTGTAGTAGGCTCTGATTGCCTGCATGATTTCGTCATCCCTCTGTCCATATGATGGAACACTCCCACGCCATAAAATGCTTTAGAATGTCGGCATGCACTTCGATTGTCTTTATCCTCCGGCTGGCAGCCATAGTGTGCTGGCCGTTGATGATGTGGAACTTGATGTGCTTCATGTCTTCCCATTTTTGAGGTTTTTTTGAGGCCCTCGGGCATCACACTCAATGTGTGCTTCGTGGACTTGTCCGGAAGGTCGATGAGATGTGCATCATTTCGTCCACCAGTTTCTCTTCGAATGCTCTGATGTTCGAATGGAGAGACGCACAAATGAGGTTCTCAATGTCGATGGAGTGCTTAGCTTCGACACTGAATATGAATGCTTCCGTCCATGTCGTCCAGAAGTTCTTGTATGCCACCGAGACCTGTTTATAGTCTAGGTTGCGGTCAATTTCCAATGATTTTGGAACTTCTGTCAGGGCGGACGCAATGCTAATTTCAGGCATAGAAGTCTCCTTCAACAAAGAAGGCTTCAAAGTGCTTGTGCGACTTACGCCACATGGTTTTGCTGGAGTAGGAGGATTTTCTTCTTACTTCTGTAGGCCGTGACTGCTGGAAGTCGGCATCAAGGACTTGGACCCGCCCAAGTTCCGTGGATTTTTGGACACAAAAGGACGCATGGCAAGTCCATCTTTGCCTTGGCCGTTGTAATGGTGAGGTGGAGGTTTCAAATTCTTGAGCAAAGTCTCTTTCCAGTGAGCAGGTGACCATCAGCTATCATGTAGTAATTGGTGTCGACTTTCTTTTCCAGCTTTTTGATCATGTTAGAGTAGGAAGTGTGCTCCAGACTCGAGAGGAAGGAGGTTATTTTGAATTTTATTTTGGCGGAGTTAAATGCAATTGTGAAGTGATATTGCTCCTCTTTCGCCAGATCTGATTTAGATGTCACGTAGTGCATATTGATGAATGACCCACACGAATGGTCACGTCCTTCACCTTCTCGTCCACGGTGCTCGGAAGGTATGGTATGCTATTCTTGTGCTTGGAGGTGAAGCACATGTTCATAGGACATGGCAATCATGTGCAAGCTCCATGACTTGACTAGGTCTTCATCAATGAACTCCCAGACTTCCCCGTAGGTCTCAAAGTCATCTCCACCATCGTTGTCGCTGGTGGTGATCACGTTGACTTTTTTGAAGACTTGCTCGAGATTCTTCACCTGGTCTTGCATCTACAAGATCATATCACGTGTAAACTTTAGGTAGAGACGATCTCTACTGGTTAATAGTTGGATTTGGATGATTAAGCAGGAGTCCCACCGTCACAATGATTTGATGGAGAGGTTACTCACATATATGATGTTATAAAGTTCACATTGACATGTATAAATATTTTTGAACTCGTGTATGCTTTTTAGAACATAACTCTATACAGGTGTGGATTTTCATATAGAATAGAAGCAATATATTATTAGATCGAGTCGAGCTAATGTTGGATGAGGTTGAAATGGCATTTCTCACTGATCATGTTCGGAATTGAAATCGAATTGTTTTCGCGATGCTTTCTATGGTTGTTCTATTCTTGAGTGTTTTTGAATGTTTTTCAGGATCAAATTTTTGTAAGAATGTTTGTTGTATATTTAAGTTTACTCGATCTAAATAAATTCATTTAATCTCAATCGAGAAAGACTTCATTTAAACATATTGAATAAATTGAATTATTGAATTTCTATGATCGTTGCTTTATTTATTCATGATCGTTATGAACTGAGATTGTAGACATTTTTGAGGATAATTATTTTGGAATATGGTATCCGAGTTTTGAATTGGTATTACATTGTTCATGCATGAGAATTGATTTGCTTTTAGATCAAGTCGAGCTAATCCATTTAGATATTAGTTGTTGAATTGCACGTTAGTATTTACGAAACTTAGATTTCCGTTGTAAAATTTTAATAATGATTGTTCATATATTTTTCTTATCTATTGCATTTCCTCGTATTATTTTAGGTTGATTCAAGCTAAAATGAAATAGAATATTGAGTTATTTTATTCTATGTTGCCTACTGTATGTTTTATTCATTTAGCTCGACATGAGCTAAGCAAACATTATTCCCTATTAGTGTTGTGTTATTTAGAGGTATTGAAATGACTAGAATTACTTTGATTAAGGTTGAAAAAATTCACATATTTTAAATGGTTTGACACTGACTTGAAATTGTGGTACTTAATGATATTATTCGAATGTACATCATGTTAGCTCCATTCAAGCAAAACTGTACTGCGATGGCAACAATACAAATTACAACTCTCTTACCGTATATTGCAAATTGATGGATTGATATAATTTCCTTGCAGAGAGAAATTGAACACGTTATAATGAAAAACTTAATCCCTACCCTTGCAAAATCTAAAACATATATTCAATTCAATTGCACTTCAACGAGAAAAGAAATCAAAATCCTGACTTTTTATAACATGGGTTCTACATCTAAGAAACAACATGAAATATCAGATTAAGACTAATAAAACTTCTCAATTCTGATTATAGAAAACAAAATTCTAACTTCAAAACAATATATAGAATTGAAACCCTAGCTCTAGAAGCAATCACTCTAATCATTTCAAGCAAAAACAACAACTGAAAGTTAGAAAATGAAACTAAATGTACAAATGTAGTAAAATACTAACCTTGAAATGCAGATTTTTTATTACGCAGCTGTGTAAACAACCCCGCACAACCCTACACGGCGCTACAGAGATGGAGAATAAGAAACCGGTCGACAAAAAACCATTAAACAAGAATAACAGTGATAGGAAAAACCTAAGCTAAACAAACAATACAGAAAAAAAAACCATCGTCGTGAGATTCAACATTAGAAAAGAGCTCCACAAAACCACAACCAGAGAAACACAGAATAGAGCTGCACAAAACCTTGACCACAGAAACACAGAAAAAACGAAGGAGAGAAATTGCGAGAGAACTCGAGAACGCAAGAGAACTCCAGAAACGCATGATAACTCTAGAAACTCAAGAGAATCGCAAACAGAATTCTAGAAATGCAAGAGAGAGATAATACAAGAGAGAGATAATACAAGAGAGAGATAACGTATGAGCACTCAAGAAATAGGAAATGGGGAAAAGAGGAAAACGATGATACGGGGACCGGCGAGCTCCAAACCCTGGAACCAATCCAGTACAAAATAGCACACCGCAATTGGAACCGTATAATACAACCATCAAATACAACGATAAATAATCCAAATGCAAATATACAGTAATACAAAGTACCTATATGTATATTTGAGATGTCAAATTCATCTGTATACATACATTTGAGATGTCAAGTTCATTGTTTACATTTGAAAATTCATCTGAGTTATCCAAATAAATATTCTCATCCAGAATTTAATCTATTGTAAGAAACTTTCATCGACTTTTATATATTGTAAGGCACTTTCATTTCTAAAACGTACAAAAACTTTGGCGATTTCATCCAAGTTTCTGTACATTTTATACAATGTAAGTGCCGCCAACATCCAGAACAAGGTAGTTTTCGCAACAATTCGCCAATAATTTATTCGCTGCTAGAAACCCCGAATACATGTACAAAAACGTACACGTGTAATGACGTACAAAAATAATCCTATTCTAAATACTGGGTACTAATATCTACATGAGCCCGTGAAGATTTTCCCCTAAATTCTCCTAATCAAACCTTAACATTCTTAAATGTATAAAAATTTTCATTGATTTTTATCACATGAGTTATTTTTAAAGAAATTATACTCATTTTTTATAATTGCTTAATTAGAATTGAATTTTAATTACAATTTCTAAATTATTCTCTATTCCTAATTGTAGTATGTATGAAAATGATAAAAATATTATAAAATAAATTAGGAAAACATAATGTCATATAAGTACTTAAGTAGAGCTAGTAGCACCATGCCATTACTCTAAATCCCTCGATGCTCTTTATTGTCGGGAGGCTAAAAATGCCCCTATTTTGGCCATGTATGGGCCCACTCACACATGTCTCCCCTTTACCAACGAATTCAAGGAGGTTAGGCCCAAGTATAGGTACTCTAAGGGTAATATTCGATCATAGAACTCGTAAAGCAAAAACAATTTGCCAAAACTAGCCCGTAAGGGCTGTACTTAGCAAAAGAAATTTTAGCTGCTAGCCCCCCTTGAACAATGATCGCATTAAAGACCACCGGAGGATTAGAGACGGATGGGAACTATGCAATATGACATTGCAAAAAAAAAAATTGAATGAAATACATATTTAGCATTGTATATTCATAATTTTGGGTGTGAATTTTAAGAGTTGTACAAGATCTAATTTTAAAATATTTCAAAAAATACATATGGAGTTCGAAAGAACTAGATAATCCTCGCACTTCGTTAGTTGGTACTATTTTCATTTGACAATAGAAACTACATGAAAATAGGCGTTTTACAGCAAAATAACTTCATTTGGACACATTTGGTTCTTCACTTGTTAATGCACATGTTTATTCACATATGCTTTTTGTTTCTTCTAAGAAGTCAAGGATCATTCGAATTTATGAAATAATTGAAATTAATCATTATATAAATTATAAGTTTTGAGATTAATTTTAAAAGCCTAGTTATGCATAAGTTCTTAACACATTATTATAAATGACTAACTGTGATCAAATATAATGTTGACAATCAAATTCTCCAATAAACATTATCTTTAATTTGAAACACCAATATTAAATTTGAATAAATTTATTGTGTTTTTCTAAGGTTATCTTAGTTTTGAATATAGTGACTACCAATTCAGCAAGTTGGTTATTGGAAAAGTTGTACGTTATGAGTTTTAGATTCTATTTGTATGATTAGATCTATCATGATTGCAATCGCCAATTTCTTGAATATAAAATTTAAAAGAAAAACTTTCAGGTTATTTTGTAATTCATTTACAAATAACGCATTAAATTCTTGTCAATGAAATTTGTTTTTATTGGTTGAAATATTAATTTTTTAGAGTTTAGAGTATTTTTGGAGATTTCTTGAAATACATTACCAATATTTCATTTACAAACATACATTAATTTGTGATAAAAGTTTTTAGAATGAAAATAATATAATAATAAGTGAACATGGATTATAACCTTAGAGCCCTTTAAATACTATAAAAATAATAGCCCCTTCTAGATGTACATATTTATATATTAAATTACTTTGTATTTTTTTCATAAGTCATATCTCATGGAACGAGTGTGTACAGGGGGTGTATGTGGTATCATTGGAAAGCGCTCACCAACGACAAGTGTCTATATATTTCTTATGTGACATTTCAACAAACTATACTAAAGTAATGGAATTCCAAAGAAATTATGGCTACTACTAATCTGAATATCTAGAAAAAATAGAAAGTAAATAAAACTTGGGAAAGAACTGCTCTTCCTACTACCATTCACACTGGACCATTAGCAATTATTCGATCCTATGCACTAGAGATATTTTATGGCAAGGACTAGAGTCCTACTAGTGTTTACTTGAATAATTAAGAATGGGGTTTCTGCTTACAATATTAGATTGGATTGCATATTGTCAATTGTAAACTGTAGAAAGTGTCTACTATGTATAATGATTAATCCCTCATCCTCCTCGCTACATGTAACTTACAAATGTTGAAGATCATATGACTTTCTTGTTTGTAATGAAATGTGGCAGTACTTAGAAATTTTCTTTTTCAAGTTTTATTCATAATTGGGGATACCATCCACTTGGTGATTCCATACCCATGGATTCTAACATTCCAATATACTAGGTTATTCTATATGTTAGCTATAAACCTTAAAAAACCTATATGAAATTGTATATGCACTTTTTGGAAATTGAAATGCCTTCACGTAAACATATCTTCCCTTACATTTCAAGCTCCATTTTCGGTGTTTTATTGATTTTGTTATGTTTTGTTTGTTAAAAAAAAGTTTATTTTTATTTATTTGTTGTTAGATTTTGTTTAACACAATATTTGAATTCTTCACGATTCTGTGCAAGTACTTAGAAATGTATACAATGAAACTTGATATTTCAAATAAAATTAGGTCATTTCGTTCAGTAGAAGTGGTCATCATAGCAATTGTCTCAAAGTTTTATTGACATTCTATTTTCTAAAATTTATAATTATTAGTAACCATAATTACTTTGAACTTCCATAGCTTTTGTAAGGTATGTCAAAACGCCACGAAACAAAGTATAGGCACACCTTTTTGTTTAGCAGTTTCCAATGATACTACATACAATTCAAATAGACAGTCACGCGTCCTTCAGGTACGGAAGTTTATGAAAACAGAAGAAAACAAATCAAGACAAAACAAATCAAAACAAAAGAAAACATAACTAATCACAGCAAAACAAAAACAAAACAAACATAACTAATCACAACAAAACAAAACAAAAGAAGCACCCTAATTTCATATATATATATTTAATCTCAATGACCGCTTGTATGATATTCATATTTTTTATTATTCAAAAGTAAAAATTGAAATAAATATTCTGATTTTAGACAGCGAGGGACATACTTTTTAGTTAACCCGCTACCTATATGATTAAAAATTGGTGCTTAGATGACAAATTGGTTAGAAAAAAAAACTAAACATGTAATTTTTTCATCCTCATGTCTCTTATTCACCTTTCACTAGTAGAAAATTGAGTTTTTTAGAGAATTCGGTCGCGTTGAGGTGGTCAATTTTTCTGTTGATTATGACAAACATCTATTGATTTTTGTCATAATCAACAGAAAATTGACCACCTCAACGCGACCGAATCAACTGAAAAACTCAATTTTCTACTAGTGTTTAGATTAGGTTGTGAAGAATATGTAAATGAGCTTGTTGTTTTGCTACTACACTGTAATTGATAAATTCTCTTGGCTACACTAATTGTCACAAACAACAGTAATTGTCATTTGCAAGGTTAGTGTTATAACATTATTTATCCATTCTAACACTCTTTGACCTCTATAGTAAAATTTGGTCATTTCAACATTTTTACGAGAGCGCATTTGGTGTTAGGTTGGAATAAAAAGTTGATTTTGTATATGTTCTAACTTCTGTTTTACTTCAAATCAAGTAAAGGAATATTAGGAACTATCCATTTTTTGAGCAATTGACAGAAGAATGCAGTTGGGCACTGAAAGTACACAATAGAAGGGAGCAACAGTTAAGTGCTCAACTCTATTTACACTAAAGTTGGAAAATTGTGTTGGGGGTAAAAAATGGGAACAATGGTAATTATCACCCAACACTATTTACTAATTTTGGTGTTTTCCTCGTGAACGAAATGGAAAGATAGTTAAAAACATGTATGTCTAAATATACTAGTTTTAGTGTAGTTTAAGTAGTACTTCGTCCATGTTCTAAATCTACCATTTCTCCACTAATTTGATATTTTTTGAGTTTAAGCCAAACTAATCAAATGAAGGTCATTTGCTCTACTTTCAACTCCTATTCAAAACTTGAAAATTTCCTAAATTTCAAAATTTTATATCATTTTTATTTTTGAATGTACTTTCTATTGGAGTTGGATAGTTTGCTAGAAGCCAAACGTAGTGGTAGAGTGTAAGGGTAGAGAATAATGATGTGTGGGAGAGAGGGAGAGGCATGGGCTGATCCTAGTGTTAGAGGTGACCGGTTATCCCATATGGGTTGCCATGGGCACTCCTTGTGTAACACTACTTAAGGGTAGAGGCTTGTGAGTAAAATTCATCTTTTTTCTACGCATTCCAAGTGTTTGTGTGTGCCTTGTGCAATCTTCTCTACCTTCAATAGGTTATGGGCCCACTCATGTGTGTTTCATGAGCATTAGATTGCATTGTGGCAACTTCTTGGAGTTCGTTGCGGATCGGGCGGAGTTGGAGCTTGCGGATGCGTTGGTGATTCTCGTTGGAGTGCATGGCTGAAGTTCTTCATTGGAGCGCTCTTCTTGGTCTATTCCTTCCCTTGGATCTCTCTTTTCTTCCATTCCAACTCTTCTTTGTGTTTGGATCATTGTTTGATTCAATTCGGGGCTTTTGAGTAAATGCAAGTGATTTGTGAGGTGTGAGGACTCTTGTGAGGTGTCTATGATCTGATTTGAGTGATTGGCACTTGCTTTGAGGTGTTACATGCTTTTAGAGTGCTCAAAATTCCATTTTGAGCTAGTTTATGCATTTGGGAGCACAAAGGTGCGGTTTGGGGCTATTTCAATGCAAGTGAGGTTGAGAGGACCTTGTTGAGGTTTATGAGCATTGTGTGAGTGCCATATAGTGACACAAAGGTGTCTAGTACGTGCGTAGAGCCATTCGGGACACTAGGGGTGTTGTTTTGAGGCAATCGGAGTTGTTGAAGCTCGATTGAGAGATTTTAAGATTTTTAGTGCATTGTCTTACATTTGTGTGTGAGGTAGCTCATATTTGAGTGGTGCAAGGTGTGTGTGGAGCACATAGGTGCTGATCTAGTATTTGGTGTTGTTATTGAGTCATTGGGTGCACAAAGGTGCAATATTAGTGCAAAAATCACAAATACAAGTTGTGTGTTTTAGTTTGAGGGTTGTTTTGTGTGTGGAGAGGCATCATGGCATCTTATGAGGGTGAGAGTGCTAAAGTCGTGGACAAGTTCAATGGGGTGAATTTCCACTTGTGGAAGTTCAAAATGGAGATGGTGTTGGCCGAGAAAGACTTGTGGGAGATTGTGGAGGGAAGTGAGGAGCCTCCTTTCTCTTCTACCGATGCCAAAGTTTTCGATGCGTACAAGCGACGTGAGAAGAAGGCCTTTGCCATCTTGGCGCTCAACCTCTCGGATCCTCAACTCGCCCACATTCGATCGTGCAAGACACCCGCGGAAGCGTGGAGTAGGCTTTGCAACATCCACGAAGCCAAGGGTTTGGCCAACCTTTTGTTTTTGAGGCGCAAGTTCTTCACCATCAAGATGGAAGAACAAGACGACATGTTGGCGCACATCAACAAAGTCAAGGCCCTTGCGGATCAACTCCTCGATGCCAAGGTCACTATTACCGATGCCGACATTGTGATGACGCTTTTGGAGAGTCTACCACCTTCATTCGAGTACCTCATCGTGGCGTTGGAGTCAAGACCCATGTCGGACCTCACATTGGACTATGTCACCTCACGATTATTGCATGAGCTCTCGCGGCGAAAGGAGAACGAGTCTCGTGGAGAAGGAGCAGCGCTCGTGGCAAGGCAATTCAACAATGGCGGCTCTAGGGGCTTTAACGACAAGGTATGCTTCCATTGTGGTAAAAAGGGCCACATTGCAAAACATTGTTTCAAACGTAAGAACAATGAGAAGGAGAGTGCAAACAACACCATAGCAAGTGATGATGAATATGCATTTGCTACTCGATGCGTGTTGAGTGATGGCATTGAGGGGAACCAAGGCATTGAGGGTAGTGATGGCATTGAATGGGGCGGTGGCATTAACGAGAGTGATGGCCTTGATGAATATGCAAACATGACTAGTCACGCGTCGTGCAATGGTAGCATGAGTGATTGGATTGTAGATTCCGGGGCTACAAGCCACATGGCATATAATAAAGATTGTTTCCATTCGTACTATGTCATTAGTCCAAAGAGAGTGAATTTGGGAGATGATACGGTGCTTGAAGCCGTGGGCAAAGGCCAAATCGTTGTAGACACCGAGGTGAAGGGTCGTGTGAAGACAATCACAATCAAAGATGTCCTCCACGTTCCCAAACTTAAAGTTAATCTTT
This sequence comes from Bryoerythrophyllum caledonicum, assembly GCA_963971425.1. Classification (NCBI taxonomy): domain Eukaryota; kingdom Viridiplantae; phylum Streptophyta; class Bryopsida; order Pottiales; family Pottiaceae; genus Bryoerythrophyllum; species Bryoerythrophyllum caledonicum. The sequence continues at coordinate 1,905 of CAXARX010000260.1, read as the reverse complement.
TGTCGGTGAGGCATTTAGTTGCAAAGCACTTGAGGGTTGAGTTTAGCGATAAGGGGAGCTATGTGTTGTCTCCAAGTCGTTCCGAGGTGGCCATCATTGAGGAATTCGAGGGTTTGTACCACATTAAGTTTTCAAAGGTGCATACGAGTGAAGCGGTGGCGTTGGCGCATTCGAGCGTCAAAGATGACAAGTTGGGGTTGTGGCATCGACGACTCGGCCATTTGAACGTCAAGAGTGTCAACACATTGCGCGGTATGGTTAGCGGCATGGATCTTCAACAAATGCAAGTGGATTCTTCGTCGTTCAAGTGTGAAGGTTGCGTTGAAGGCAAGCAACAACGATTACCATTTCCGAGTGAAGGGGCCACACGAGCCACCAAGCCTTTGGAGATGGTACATTCGGATGTGTGCGGCCCTATGAAGACCACGTCGATCGGAGGTTGCAAATATTTTGTGACCTTCATTGATGATTTTTCAAGGAAGATTTGGCTCTATCCAATCAAGGCCAAGAACGAGGTGTTTGACAAGTTTAAAGAGTTCAAGGCATTGGCGGAGAAGCAATCCGAGATGAAGATCAAGGTGTTTCGATCCGACAATGGCGGCGAGTACATATCCAACAAGTTTGATGAGTTTTTGAAGAAGGAAGGCATTGCAAGGCAAACTTCCACGCCGTATACGCCTCAACAAAATGGAGTTGCGGAGCGCGCAAATCGAACCATTGTGGAGATGGCAAGAAGCATGTTGCACGCTCAAAACCTCAAGTTGGACCTTTGGGCGGAAGCGGTGGTAAGTGCCGTCTATACTCGGAAATCGATGTCCAACAAATGCGGTTGCAAACATGACACCCGAGCAAGCGTGGAGTGGGAGGCAACCATGTGTTGCACATATGCGCATCTTTGGGATGCATTGCATATGCAAAGGTACCGGACGAACGTAGGACTAAACTTGATGCCAAGGCGGAGAAGTGTGTATTTCTTGGATATTGTGAAGGTACCAAGGCGTATCGCCTCATGTCGGTGGAAACCAAGAAGATCATTCGATCACGAGATGTGACGTTTTGGGAAGACTCGAAGGTGGAGGCTCATGTGGAGGTTGGTCCAAGTGGGAGATGTGGAGACGTGTTGGTGGTGGACACACCCTCCAAGGCCCCCTCTATTGATGGAAGTGATGATGAAGGTGAAGAAGATGGCGAGCCCGAAGTTGTGGAAGTGCCATCCACCTCAAAGATCAACAATGATGCAAAGGAGGCGCCACAAGTGCAAGCGGAGCAAGCTATTTCAAGTGAACGGCGATATCCCGATCGAGTGCGCAAGCCACTTGGAGAGTGGTGGAAGAATCACATCTTCCAACCAAGCGAAGACGAGCATGCGAATGTGGCAATATCGGATGGTCCATTGACGATTCGTGAAGCCATGCAAGGTGAGGATGCGGCCAAGTGGGAGAAAGCGATGCAAGAAGAGTACGACTCTCTTATTGCCAATGGTACGTGGCAACTTACTCAAACTCCCAAGGATCGCAAACCAATCGGTTGCAAATGGGTATTTCGAGCCAAGAGAGATGCTTCGGGTGATGTGGTGCGTCACAAGGCAAGGTTAGTAGCAAAGGGGTTTGCACAAGTTCAAGGGGTGGACTTTCACGAAACCTTTGCTCCCGTGGCAAAGTTTACCACCATTCGATGCATTCTTGCAATCGGCGCGGCGATGGACTTGGAGATCCATCAAATGGATGTGAAGACGGCCTTTTTGAATGGCGATTTAGACGAGGACATCTACATGGTACAACCCGAAGGATTTGTGCAACAAGGTAATGAGCACCTTGTTGTAAGTTGCAAAAATCATTGTATGGGTTGAAACAATCTCCTAGGGCATGGTACCAAAAGATTGATACCTTTCTTGTTCACCACGGG
>CAXARX010000259.1:0-13534 GCA_963971425.1 Bryoerythrophyllum caledonicum | reverse complement strand
GGATACATAACACTGATTCTAGCTGCCTGACTGACTGTTACAATTTTTTTGTGAGCAGCCCAAGAAATGCGGCAAGCTTTGCTGAGCAAATGCTTCGATCACTCGTGCATGCTGAACAGCCCCTTTTCAGCACCTTCCGCATGCAAAGCGAAATTATGCAATAACACTCGAGGCTTAAAAGGGGCAGCAGCCGTAGCAGCCGCCAAAAAACAGGAAGAGAGAAGAAAGATAATTGATCGGAGAAGACGAGGCTCTTGGGTACAGCCGAATCCACGACAATGCATGCAAAAGGCCGACAAAACTGCTTTCAACAACCGTGATTGGAATCCCGCTGAAAGTTGGTATATTATAGATATTGAAGGCAATGCCGGTCCACCACGTGCATATTCGCGGACAACAGGGACCATGAAGGAGCGTAATCTAGACATTACGTTTGACCAAGAACATTATCAGCCGTTGATGGATGCGGAATTTACTGAATTCAGAGATGCTACTGTTCGACAAATTGAAGACGAGGTACGTCAATCACATTTTTGCTCTCGCGGTAGTGGTTCTTCTTGCAGCATTAAATTCATCATTTTCATGTTTTGCAGCCAGTGCAAATGGAAAACCCGTACAAAAAACCGAAATCGCAATGCATACTTTGCAAACATGATATTGTGCCGAATTACAAAAACACTCGACTGCTTAGTCAGTTTACGTCGCAGTTTTCCGGCATGCCATACCCGAAACATGTTACAAATCTATGCGATTGGCAAAATAGCAAATTGCGAATGGAGATAATCAAAGCACAAAAAGCTTGTAAGTACATGGTTAACCAAGTCGATACGAATTTGTTGATGCAGAAATGTTTTACAATAGCGTATGAAATTTGTTTTTGCAGGTTTCATGCCGTCGATAATGAAGCTTCCTTACTACGCATACGATCCTCTGCTGTTCGATCCATTCAATCCTAAGCGTGGATTTTAGGAAATGGCTACTATGCATGTAAATTACTGCAAAATGACAATGTGTAAGGCCACTAATTGTTAAATAAAAAAATTGCTACGCAATAAGCTAGCAGTAATAGCGATAAAGAAAAGATCCTGCTGATATAAGACATTAAACGTGAAGTAATATAAAGTTACGAAAGCAGACCAGTAGAAGGTAAACATCGAAATCAAAATGGTTATCGCTAGCATACACCGTGATTCCCAGAAATAAGAGTCGTTCTACGTAGCTGATAAAAAATCAATTTGTAAACCTTGCACAAAACCTTTCCCGCGACCATTTTGATTTATTGTATTTCGTACACCGAGCTTCTTTTAGCCGGCACAAGACCCGTAAATTGCTTTAAATCCACACAAAAAGTCGAACCCGGTAAGAAAAACACATTGTACGTCTTAAACCTACAGATTCTGTAGGACAGAATAAATCAAATCAGCATACTATAAAACCAAAAAGAAGCGTAAAGTTCCCATTCATTTGATAGACTACAAGATGATCGCTTAGTGTTTCAGAAGCCCGCATGCATGTATGAAATGCGTGCAGACAAACTTCGGAGACGCTAAACAGTCATGTAGCAAAGTACAACCTGTTGAAAAAGCTGAACAAAACAACATCACTCTAATAATAATTAGAAGAAAAAAAACCCAATTCACGAATCACATATTTGATAGTTTTTTACCCAAGAAACTTTTGATAGAGTTTTTCCAAGTCGGTTTAATCAAAACGTGTATGAATTTGCCATACGTATTTGACGGCCAAGCCGGTCTTCTTTTACACGTCGTTCGTAGAATTGCTTACGCTTCGACAAAAAGTCGTCTAACGCCATGTCGACAGATTCATACCGGCCTTCAACAATCACTTGACCTTTACGCTCCGACTCTTCTTCAGCTTCACCGGCAGCGTTATGAACCATATTTAAAATCGCCTGAGGGCTATACATTTTCTGCATAACTTCATATTTCGAAGAGAGCGTTGCGAAGTGTTGCAATCTTTCACCTTGCGCATGAATGCGTTCTAAATAAGCGGCGCGTTTTTGCTCAAATATTGGCTTCTTATCTGTATTTGTTCGGCATAATTGGTAACATTCGTCGGCTATCGCCTTGGTGTCGCGATCGATTTCGTCTAATCGGGCATTATCTTTCGCCAAGCGGTCTACATACTCAATTACAGAACCTGAGTCGGCATCGTTCAGTAATTGTTGTAGTTCACGATCGGATAAACGGCTAACACCAGGAATCTGCGCTGCTGCGGACGGGTTGGCGGCGGATATAGTTGGTGAAGAAAATTTCTGCTACGAAACAATCAAGCAACATATGTAGTACAACAAACATAAAAATGAATGCGTTTAAATGCCTGTACCAAACTTACCTGATAATGCTGGGACGAAGCAAGTGCAGAAGGCTTATTAATACCTCCTGCTACATACGGCGGAACGTCACTGTTTGATTTGGTGGTCGAAGAGTGAGACGGCGGCGACGGAAAGTTCTCGTACGCAGGGTACGGGTACTTAGCAACAAAACCAACATTGCTTAGCCCTGCTGCGGCTGATTGTCGCTCGACAGAACGACCTACGCCCTGAAAATATGGATGATTCTGCTGTTGAACTGGTAAAAGAGGATGCGTAACGAACTCCTGGATAATTTCCGCCACAACTGCTCCTAAATCGGAGTGCATTGTAAATCTAGAAAGACTAGGACTGCACACTGTCATAGCATCTCGAAGCCATGAATGATGTGCCGCAGGACTCAGTGTAACGACAGGAGGATCTTTAGGGAAATTGACAGGCAGCAGAATGTCGAGAGTAAAATTGTTATTATGCGTAGTTGTGAACGGCACGCGATATTTGTCGTTCGGTTCCAGTTCAAGCACACCACTGTTTCGTGTTCGTAGGGAATCAATCTGCCGGTGGCGTTGTGCGACCAACGGCGATAAAGCAGACGCTGGGATAGGACCTCCTTTTTCAGGCTTTGCATTACCAGAAAACCAGTTAAACATTGTCGATGATGCCACCAACGCTTTTAGTTGCAAACGAGCCGTTCGAGATTGGTCAGGCAATTTTTGCGACCATAGGCTTTTTTGAAGTGCTCGTGCTTGAGTAAAACTTTGAAAGCAGGATTTCAAAACTGACACTTCCTCATTCATTCAGTGCGAGCATCATGAGCCTGAAGTCACTGTTCCGAGAACACAGTTGAAAAAAATGGTAACAGCACGCTACACACGCAAGACACGCAAGAACAAAAATTCAATTTGAAAAACATTTGTGGCACAGGCTGTTGCTTACCACAAAAACAGCGTAAGCCAAAGTCAGACAATCCAATGCGAAACTAATAAAGAAGAGTATTGCTGATAAAACGATTTAAAAAACGAAGTGATTACCGTTGCAGCGCAAATAAAGTGCTGTCCACACAGAGTGGAGAAGTACTTTGAATTAAACAGAATATATATTTGCAGTAACTGCTGCTGCCATCTAGACACGGACCCCAAACCAGCAAACCTAAACAAAATTTAGTTAGCAGGGAACGTTAATTATGCACAAACAATGTCAAGCAAAGAGCTGAAAGAGCTGCAAGTAAGAACTAAAGACTATCATATAAATGTTTTTCAACGACAGAAGCACTAAAGCTAATGATTTTTCTAGTGATACCGAAAAACCCCGGATACACTGTGATTTTTTTACTGCAATATTTTAATTCGTTTTGCAGTTTAACCCCGGCGTGATAGCGTTGGTTACAAATGTACCAACCTGTACTCAAGCAAAAATCGTGCCCCACACATGTGCTGTCGCGCGCGCGTTAATTTTACGCGCGTTCACGGAGACAACAACTATAATTAATTACGAGCGAAAAAGGCGTTGGCCGGTACTAAAGCGTATGGGTGAGGGATTCACATGCGGGACACGTATGGGCGCGGTCTCTACAGAGCACCGTATGACGCCGGGGTTAACCCGGAAAATGAAAAAAAAATTGTTTTTTGTTGCGGTATATCTGAGGTTCTGCGGTAGTATCAACACGTTTAGGAGAAAATCCTAAAGTTTTGAGTACAGTAAGTGTTTTTGGGTAAGTTGCGCCGAGTGCTGCGAAGCAACGATCGCGTACAGGGAATGCAGGTGACAATCTACCGTAGACGTTGTACGACGTTTATTCACAAAATTGAAAATCAACATGTATTTTTATGCACAACAACGTTAGATTGTCAAAGACAGGAACCAACTGTTTAAGTACAGTATAAACATTTTAAACTACCCAAATTAAAAAATTATGTCAACAAAAATATTCTTTTTCCGTTTTTTTTCTCGTACGCATGGAGTAGCGAAATATAACACTGGTGGCCAACAAATGCCAGCACAAATTAAATTTTTTTACGAAGTTGTTGCGGTTTCGGAAAGTTTTGTTTGAAATGCAAGCGAATCGCCTCAAAGGCAAGAAATATAACGCCTGCGTGTTCGCGCAATAGCTCGGCTTCATTTCTCTTGCTTTTACGGTGATCGACTTGGATTTGGTGCCAAAATTTCCAAAATAACATAACGATTACCAAAACAAATTTCTGTTGTGTTGCCATTTTCACGGCTTGCTGACTTCGTGCAAGTAAGCAGACTTTGCTAGTAGTGTTATATTTTGCTGCTCTATCTAATGAAAGAAAAAAACGCAAAAAAATTAGATTTTTCTGCTGCTACAATTTTGCGATTTGGGCAGCTAAAAACGTATGCTGTCCGTTTGCTTTCTTTGCACTATTTCCATGTTAGCCGTTTGCGTTATTCGACGTACCTAACTTACAAAAAATAAATTGATTCGCTTTATACAAGGTCTGAAACGACAAGTTCTGCCCGCGTTGTGTAACGTCTTCTATGGTAATTAGTGGCTGGCAAAAAAGGTGATATCAGTGAAAGTGCTTGGCGGACGATGGTTATGGCTAGATGCAAAGCTGTCTCTGTCCGAACTAATCCCCGTCTTTAGCTGCCTATAAACGAACAGTTTTGTCGTCGCTGTTCGAACGGAAAATCCGCGGGTATGAAAATTCGCGAAACTCTGGGGCACATGTTAAGCGGATGCAAATTTGGAATTCTACTGCTATGTGATAGACATAACAAGATCGAAGAATTAATTGTTGCCGAATTGCGAAAGGTTATACTACAGTCATTACGCAAAAACTTGCAAGGAGGACGATGGCATCCCACGCAGGCCGGACATCTTTGCGATAAACGAAAAATAAACAAAAGCCGTAATTCTGGATCCAACGATTTGAATGGAAAAAGGCGATGCAGATGCCTTGAGCCAGATAGAGGAAAAGCACATCAAATATGAGCCTACTATTCCTTGGTTTGAACACGAATACAAGCTGCTACGCGGCATTACTACGCTGCATGATTTTTGTGGTTTGGAGCTCGTGGATCTACGCATCCTGACACGATTCAAACATTCAAATCAGTAGGTCTTCCTGAGCGGCTATTTGATACAATTTCACGGATAATTGTCAGCTATAGTGCTAGAATAATTCATAATCACTTATATGGTTCTTATTCTTTTTGTTTTTTTTTAACATGGGTGTTCGCCCCCTTTGCTTAATGACTCGACTTGACTACTTTTTCATGCATGATAACAACTCTCTTTCTTACCAGTGTAATACTGGATTGATTGATTTTGGTTTGGTCCGTGTCAGTAGAAGGCAACGCCATGTGGCGCAGATATACTTTAATTTAAAGTAGTGTCTCTCTACTTTCTTGCAAACCATGGAATTGTCGGTTCGTGTATTGTACGCTTTTCTTTCAAAGTTACTTCAGCAGCCTCATCACTTTGAATTGTAGGATCTAAAATTACAGCTTTAACACGATTCGGCCATATAACAGTCGTATCAATACAACGTGGAGTACCATCAGTCGCAGTACACTTCACTTCAGTGTCTTCACTACATCCTCTACTACGTAACTTCTCGGCTATTATTTCCTCAACTTCGTCATGTCTTGTGTTTCTTCAAGGTTCGCCATGTCTACGGTAGGGGACTTGGCATTCAGCCCTACTCCACCTGTTCCACATAAGATTTGCACTACGAGCGTTTTCACACTGCAATTTTGCGAATCGCAACTTAAGAGTATGCATCAAGTCGATGGCGTCAACACGATTGCAAAATCCATATTAATGCGCATCTTAGATCCACGGTCAATTATGGCAGGGAACGTTTTACCTTGTTAGTACTAGCAGCTGAATGAGGCAAAACAGAGCTGCTCACGTTACCTAATTCGATTGACGATGGTGCGTTTTAACGAACAATTGCATGCAAAGCGCAAGGAGCGTCAGCAATTTCGCACTTGAAGCGACAGTTTGAGCAGTTAGGAGGAAATTCCGCATTCTGGCAGAATCGAAATGATTCCGCATACAACTTTCACCGCTTCGCCGTACGTCTGCAGATGGGATATGCACGTTCCTAACTATGCATATTAAGAATCGTGATGTGCAAAAATTTATGCGCCGCGGCTTGGGAGGCATTATTCTACATTACGCCGATAATCGTAAGGGAAATCGTCGAACATGGCCACTTACTAGATGCCTTCCCTGTATTTGTTAGCACCGCTACGTTCACATGGAGCGTCAATTAGCCAGCTAATACGGTTATAATTTACGGCACGAAGTTATACGATCGACGTCTTGCAATTGTGGATTACAAACAACAATGAAGAAGAAGATGTTGAAAATTTTGCAGCTAATTACGAGCAACACAAACCGACACGCATTCCGCAACCGCATATTGTCGCACAAAACTGGCAACGACCTTTTTTAACTACTCTTCTGTCTTTAAATCCATCGCCAGCTTTTATGCGTTTAAGCCACGTCTTGGAAGTCGATTTTGTTAGCCCTTCGGGTTGATGTTGAATTATTGCCGCTGCAAAACCGTGGAGATTTCACGCTGCAAGTATGACAGCTCTCTGCTGAAGAAAAAGTCTAAAATAAGTCCGGCCCATTTTACCTAAAATTATACCGCATGCATTCGACGTTATAAACAGAAATTTAAAAAGAGCATCCGACGAAAACTTGCACGAAGGCAATCGAGATTGACATTTACTCAATCCTGTTGAAGGCACGAAGGCTGAAAGGCCAAGTCTTCTACAGTATATGCATCGAGCACGTGACCCTACGCTCCTACTGTCTGCTTACATCGTCGACATAATCAGTCATCTCATTCATACGTTGTTAGCGAGGTATAGTGCGAACGGAAACAGCATTGAAACGTGTTTGAATCATAGCACGCCAGGTGTTTTCACGCATATTGTCTTTGAAATCTAATGGTTTATATGCGGACAATGCTTGTACATCTGTACACCACATTGCGTAGGCATGCTACACCAGTGATGAAATTCTTTCATGCAGCGTACCTCGATTCTTAACGGAAAGATTGGTCTATTCAAGAGGTTTTGACTCAGTGGGATATGTGCACTGGAGATTGCTATAGTAAACACAAGCTTCCCTAACGTATTGAGATTGAAGATACAAAGCAGTACCAAATTTCTGCATTTTGATGAAAAACGCTCAGAGCTTGAATTTGTTGTAATCGCGCCTCGAGCACGTATCTGACGATAGCAAGTTCACCATCTTCACGACGGTTGCAGAGAAAATTGTTCACAACGTCGATTTTGGCGTGTGGAATCTCGCAAACACCACTCCAACTTTTCAATCGAGTTCTTTTAACCATATTGTTTCATGTAGCTCGTTTGAGGTCACATGCAACGTGTAATTTAACACCGGTGCTGAGTATTGTTGAAACATTTGTAGTTTCTGATCACTACGTAACAGTTATCATTTAATTAACTGTTTAAATTGCTTGAGTCAGCTGTCTTGAAGAGCGTCGTCATCTAGTGTCTAAAGTGGCGCAAAGTGTACACCTGAATATTTAGAAACCGTATGTTGCTCGATCGAATAAATAAATTTGTTCAACAGATATAATGCAGCAATTTTGCGGCTTGTAAAACTGTCGCCGTGAGTCGATTTAGCTTTGGTGACCGCTAGCCAGTTTGTTATTCTAATTTTTAGTTTTAAACTGCAACGACGACCCGACTTTAGCAGTATCAACCAGTCTTTGGGCCGATATCAAATGTTTATCAGTACGGTAAGTAGAGATACAGCACTTTTCGCGTCTACAGAGTAGTGTTTCGTGTTTTTTCTCTTTTCTACAATAACAAGCCAACATGTTAAGAGGTCTGAAAACAATCAAAATGATTTGGTTTATCAGTATTATTACGGAAATGTTGCGAATTTCATTCTGCCCGTAGCAGCCGCACTAGCAAGCAGTGTGAGAATGTGTTTACTTTTTTCGTTGTTTTTTGCGTTTGCGGCTGTTCTTCTCTTATGAAAAAGAAAGATTTGTAACAGGCGCGCCGTCGCGACGCTTGCACTGCTACGAATTCCTCGCACGCGAACAATATTTACAACACATACAAACGTTTACTTCACAGAAAACTTTATGTAAATGCAGCAGTGCTACAATCAACGCTGCCAGCGAGTACATTACGTGGAAAACGAAAGCTGCAGTGTAAAAGTCTGAACAAAACACATATGTAACGACAACGACAACAGTACAGCTACTTGCACAACAGCAAAACCGATCGGTTTTTAGGCGTTGTGCACGAAAACTTCCTTCAACAAGAAAGGTTTTCACCCAATAAAAATAATCATGTTAAAACAGACGAGCAAAACATTTTTGTTTCATCTCGTTTCACGCATATGTTCTACACATTTTTCATTGTAAAATTCAGCTTTTTACGAAAATGCAGTAACTTATTCTACTTACTTGTGCGATTGCAACTGCGTTATTATTGTCGACTACTGCAATAACAACAACTCCAACCAGTGCGGCTGTTTCTGGTAATAGAGTTTTCGCGATACAGAGCAGCGTTTCGTGATTTTTTCCCCTTCCGTCAATTTATCAGCCAACATGATGAGAAGACTGAAAACGATCAAAAAAATTTGGTCCACCGATGTTATTATAGAAATATCGGGATTTTTTGGTCATAAAGTGGCACTATAAAAAAACAAGAACGGTTTGTATTCTAACAACATTATACAACATGTATGTTGTGAAATAAACACAAGCACATATCTAATAGTTTTTATCTGCGTACAAAGCTGCCAATTATTGAATTAGTCAAAAATTGAGCCAAAACAACAGTGGAAATGCTATTTGAAGGACGACAGCTAAACTTCGTGCAGAAAATTCATGTTGCTGGCAACGAAATGCATGATTGTGCATTTTGTTTGCAGTTGCTCATTAAGCCGCAACGCTTTCACGTCGATCAGTATAACACTCTCCAACAACATCATTGAAGCTGGTGCTCTTGACTACTGCGTTAGAGCTGCGCTGTATAACGTATTGTAAATATACAAAATGAGTTGCACATTTAATTTTTTTCGCGGCGTATTTATTGCTTGTTTGACTCACAATATTAAGAAAAGATGTGACACTGACTGTCCTTTACATCTTAGTAATATTATTCATTTTGACAACATCGGCCGTTCGGATGTTACATTTTTCTGTTTCCACCCATGTCCTTCAAAGCACAAAATTTTCGTGTTGATTCCTATACAAACCTACAGGAAAGAAATTTCGCCACAGCGCATTCAATAATTTTTTTTCAAATGTCTGTATACTAATTTTATAGAGATAATAACAAGGTTAGTTATGTTGCTTAACAATGGATTAGGAGAGAGGACTATACTAGCTGTTACAGATGAGCAAAATCTCAGAAAAAGCGAGCGTTTTTTTCACTTTTTTGAAAAATTACCATTCCCGTGTGTTACTGTATCGTAGAAAAACGATTCGTAATAACGATAGGCAATCACTGGATGTATCTTTTAATGAGAAAAAAATACAGTCATCTGGATAAACATACACTTAAATTTTCCAAAAACTTGCAAAAACAAGTTGTGTCCAGTTTTGAGAGGTGTCGTCAAATTTTGAATTAATGCAGATCGTAGCAACACGGCAATGAAATTTCATGACAGTGCAAAGATAGGCAGGAACGTATATTGTTGGTCGCCACATGAACAAACAACATGCTCGTCACACGGTTGAAACAAAAAAATAGCACGTGGGACGCATTTTGATATATTTACAATCCGTTAGTATATGTGTTACGCACAAAAAAGTTCCGATATTTGCATAATAATATCGGTGGACCGAATTATTTTGATTGTTTTCAATTTGCTCATCATCTTGGCTGATAACTTGACGAAAGAAAAAAAATCCACGAAACGCTGCTGTATTGCAAAAACTTCACCACAGAATCAGCCGCACTGACTCCCACAACAACAGCAGCAGCATCAACAACAACAACATCAATAGTAATAGCAACAGCAGTAATAGATACAACAACAAAGCCTTGTACGTATGTTGTGCTACGTCCTCCAATGTGTACACTACCTGTGTCTGACAACGAGGAAGAACTGCTGCGCTTTCGCGAAATACTTCGCCAACGATTTACTACCGATGGGTTCGTCATTAAATCTTCAACATTATTATTCGACGACAAGAGATTATTATTAGTACCAAGCCAAGAGTATTCAACGCATTTTTGGCACAACGGAAATGATGCAGCCTACGAGTGCTATGAGTCAAGCTTTTTTTAAACCTGTTACAAATAAAGTATATTTACCGATTTGACTTCAACAAAAGCAACTAGGTATTCTAAATCGGTACTGGCTCCGCTTCATAAAAAAACCCGACAGTAGTGCGGCAATGCAGTGCTCGCTTTGCGCTAAAAACTGAGACAGCTGGAACAACGAGAATGAAAAGAAGTTGCTGACTCCAAAAACCGGATTTACCGACGCCGCTTGGTGCTGCTGCTAGTCAAAAGCAAAATTGAGAAATTACAACAAATTACGTTACACAAAGCCGCTACCACCACGATATTTTTAAATGATCACTTGATAAGTGCTCAGCCGATTTGTTTACGGCTGACAACGACAATTTAAACAAGTAAGTATACATATTCTTTTTATCGCAATGTTAGTCATACATATTTGATGCAGTAAGTATAACGGTTCGCGCAGACTTAAAACAGCTGCTCAACAAGCTATACCCATAAAATTGATCAAAGCAATTTGCATCACTTACTTTGCCACCAGAAGAGGCTTTGCACTGCGTGCTGGGGTTGACATTTTCGACTTACGAGACGCTAATGAAGTTTAATTTGGTAAGTATTTTCTCATTGGCTACCGATACTCAGAAATGGTGACGTTCATTGTAAAAAATATGGATAACAAATGGCGCTTTTTTGTGTTTTGAAATAAACCGCTTGTTGGCTTCACAACCGACAACTGGCGCAATCACCGTGGCACCAAAAAGTTGATCACAATACTACGATTTTTGCGTGATTAAAGAATCAACACCGTACTTCTGCGGTAAGTAGCACAGCTTTCAGCATATTTTACTTGCAAAGTTCAATAATAAATGATCATACTGCTGATTAAACAATATGTAATTGCTGCAGCGTGTCTTCATTGGCAATGGGTGAAACCGCAGAACTACATCTAACAGCTGTATTAAATTTGATACAAAATCCTTTTGACCCGGCTGTGCTCCGTAATGCAGAAACTAATGACTGGTTTAACGGCAATTTTATTGGGTGCACATCTGATAAGGCTGCAGTTATGGTAGGATCAAAGAAAAGTTTATAGGGTTTGCTTTTAGCGCAAACTGGACGCCCATTTCACTAGATGCAATGCTTGAGGCATAAGATTGAGCTTCCCGCATAAGATGCTAAAAAGCTGCACGAAAAAGTTGATTTGATTGATAATGCAGTTGAAGCACTGCATAGTTGGCTAAATATCGGCGGCTCAGCATTTTACGACATCCAAGGAGTTGCAAGCAAAATTAACGAATTCGTTCAGCGCAACAATTCGATGTTTGTCGACTACATGCTTTTTTTGAAGCGAATTTCAACTTACTATGTTAAACTGTCATTTGTGGTGATGTTTTGAATTCACATTAAAACTGTCGCAGTTTCAACAGCTAAGCGCGGCGGTGAAAGTCGATAATCATTGCATAAGGTCTTATATGTCACAATTTTTATAATAATTTTGAACACAAAGTTTTGTTTCGATCGACTACAGTGCAACTGCATGCATAACAAAACCTTAATAATACCGATAAACCAAATTATTTTGATTGTTTTTAGACCTCTTAACATGTTAATACGAAAACAAAAAAATTACGAACCACTGCTCTGTAGACACGAACAGTGCTGTACCTCCACTTACCGCACTTTTCTCTACCTATGACAGGTACCATCGGCAAAGGACAGCACTAAGCGTCATTTGCAGCAGGATTAAACAGCACGGGTGAAAGGGGCTCACCTTGCGCAACACCATGTTTAAATGGTGTAGGCTTCTGCATTCCACATCCAGAGACTGTAGTTGTGATGTGCTGCAGTTCCGAAATGCATGCAGTTGGAAGGGCAGCGTGCTTGCAACACACCTTCCAGTTGTTTACGGTCTATCGGATCAAAATAAAATCCACCCGAAATGGCACGTAAAATGATCTCCCAAAAAGTTTTGTAAATTCGTTTTTTAAGCGACTCAAAGCGCCAGGATTAAATGGCATAACTTCGTGATGTATCCGCACTTTAACGGTAGTAGAGGTAAAAGGTGAGTTGAATTACGTTGACAATCCTGCAAACATCGGAGCTGCTCCGTTACAAGTATGTCACAATAACTTTGCTTATATGCCAGTCGTTCAATACACGATCGAGAATTAGTGGCCTCAGTTTTAATTTTTCTCGGACAAAGAAGTCGCATAAAATCTCTCGCCAGTAAATGATGCTGTATATGATGCACGTACACGCACAAAAGTATAGCCTTTGGGCATTACCGAAGTAAAATTTCGTGCAGCACAACCAACATGTAACTGTTTTTTTCTAATAATTAAAACACCAGTGTTTAGTTCTACCTTGACCATGGAAGCATATATCGGTGTTTCAACGTTACGATAAGACTATTACCCATAATCATTATAGCTTACTTGTACAGTGCTCATGCAAGAAAACGACTCGGTCAATGGCATTGGTAACTGGCAGCCGAATACCAATTTCTCAATAACTCGGCTTATAATTATTCGACGGGCATTTGCGAAGCTAGGTTAAATTTTCTAGTCCGCAATGTTTTTTTGACCAATCCCCCTACCTTCAAAACATTGATAAGCTGAATCGTTCATTACCAAATGTTAGAGGCGATGTGCATACCATACTTTGGACCGTCAAAAAAGCGTTTGGTTTGATACATCAGACACACTTGAAAAGTGTATCATATTCACGACTAATGCCGATAACGCTTCGCGCGCATGGATTACGGCCATGCATTATAATTCGATTAAACCTGCTGGATGTAAGATGCAGAAGCATATATACCACCGCACATATCATTTAAACGCGATGTTGCACAAGGTGAACCGCTTTCGCCGGTGTTGTTTAGTCTAGCCATTGACCACATCATCAACAACTTAGACGATTAAAACACATAATCATCAGACAAATACAGTGCCGGACATGAAATTGCTTTAGTGCTAT
>CAXARX010000258.1:0-16757 GCA_963971425.1 Bryoerythrophyllum caledonicum | reverse complement strand
TAGGGACTTAATCCTAATAAAAACCGGGTTACAATTTAGACTTGTATTTTCTATAAATTAGAGAAAGGGGTGGGCCTAGGCCCACTCCTCTCTTTTAAAATGTACAAACATTTGAATGAATGTGGAGACTTAATCCTAATAAAAACCGGGTTACAATTTAGACTTATATTTTCTATGAATTAGGGGGGGGGAGGAGGAGGAGGTGGAGGGTGCGTGGGCCTAGGCCCACCCTTCTCTTTTAAAATGTAGAAACATTGACACGAACGTAGCGATTTAAGCATATTGTAAACGGGTTTTTATTTTAGACTTATATTTACTATAAATTAGGAAAAGGGGAGGGGGGAGTGGGCTTAGGGCCGCCCCCCCTCTTTTAAAATATAGAAACATTTGAATGAATGTAGATACTTAAACATAATAAAAATTGGTTTACATTTTAAACTTATATTTCTTAAAAATTAGGGAGGGGGGGGTGTGGGCCTGGGCCTACCTTCGCCTTCTAAAATTTACAAATATTTTAATGTTTTTATGTGTAATGGTACTTTAATGTTTGCTATCATCTTTTTTTCTTTTTGTGATGTGTGTGTGTGTGTGCTAAGATTTGAGTATGGAACATGCAGGAGTTCTATAGTCGGAATTTGAGATGCAACTAGTATTGTGCATTATCTTTGATAGATGTACAGTTTACGTAGATTTCTTTTGTAATAGATGAGTATTCATTTATGCATTTATTTATGCTATATGGTGTATGATGTGTATTTAGTGCATAGGATGGAACTAAGTTTTTGAAATGTAATAAGAAATAAAGTAATTGTGTGATTATGTGGATTTATTTAGAACTAAGTTGCATTTGTGTAGAAAATACAAAAACCTTTGTATTGCTTTTCTATTATAATGGAAAAAAGTTATACAAGTTAACTTGATTAATATTGTAATAAATGTTGTGAATGTAATTTATTTTGCAATGAGACCAATTCATTATCATCTAAAATTTTAATTTTAATGGTTGTGCAATTATTGGCTACACAAATATTGGGTATTGCAAATTTTATTCTATGCCTTATTCTGTTTGAATGTTGAGCAATTTATTTTCAACGGGTCAAGTACATTGTTATTCTTACAAGTGGAAGAATTTATAATTTAATGTTATGACTATTTGCATCCACTCATTTGTTGTCAAGCTTTTCTACATGAATCATTTTGTTGTTAGTATACAAATACTCACTTCTTTTGCTATCAAATATTTTTAGAAAAGAAAGTCTTGACTAGAATCATCATTACAATTTATATTTACATTATAAAAGAATGATATACAGAATAATTTGAATCTTTGGATAAATTCAAAATTACATTATAGAATAGAAAAACATAAAATTGCCAAACACTACATTTTATACATATATTTGTAATGAATGCCCTTATAAGTCATACATAATTTTTTCAAATTAGTACATGCATATAGCCTCTTTTTTTACATTATTTTGAAGAATTGTGCAATTTTGTCAAAAAATAAGTGCACATGGCTATGTGCACTTTTAACGAAACAGGTGTTCTACTTAGACTTGCGCACGTGCGCGGGATTGAGCTGCATGAACACAAAAAGTATCCAAATTTTATTTATTACTTTATAATTTCTCCTTTCTTTCTTCCCTCTAAATTCAGTTGTAACTTACACATGAAATCCCAAAAAAAAAAATTTCATTTTTTAAATTTTTTTGGGAATTTTGTATTCTCACGCCCAAGGGTTCAATAGTACCATGCAAAAAAATAATTAGTCGTTCTTTTTTCAATAATTCTTAATTTCTTTCCTTTCTTTCTTGCTTCAGAGTTCGATGGGGTTCAATAGTAACGTATACATGAAAAAAAATTAACCAAATCATTTATATTATTATTATTATTATTATTTTATTGGTACTTTGTATTCTTAATCCAACAGTTCAAAAGTACACATGCAAAAAATAAATTTAAAAAAAATAAATTTAATATTAAAATTGATTTTAATATTATTCTTATTGGATACTTTGTTATCTCTAATACATCATTTTATTATGTAATGCATGAATGATGAAATGTGATCCACTAAATTGAGGTATACCTCTCAACAAAGATTTCATTACAAATTTGCCAAACCTCAATTCGAATATTGATCACTTCCAAAATTTACTGCCCCCCTAAATTTCAAAACACCAAAAAAAAAATGTTCCATCAGCTTCAAGAGCAAAAATTTAAAAATGAACCCCTTCTGGTGCACCTACCATAGATAACTTGTAGACATGAAAGCTGGTATCAATATATGTCACATACGAGTAAGATATTTAAAGGAAGATTTTTGAATAATAGAAAGCTATATGATGTCTCTTAGCAATACCCCATATAAACTAGTCGTATGATGCTAAATTCCATGGATCGATGAACATTGTTCACTATAGTTTGAACAACAATGTTTACATTTATTAGGGATAGAAGAGTTTCTATACCAGAGTATAATTTTGTCATTAGTTTATGAATTACATTTAGTAGGTACAAATGTGAATCATCATCAATACAATCTTTGATTATGCTAAACATAAAATTAATAAGACCAAACCTCAAATTAACAAGCGACACATGTTAGTTATTGTATGTTATTTCCATAGAGGTTTTTTTTGTTTATCATCTTGAAATAATGTACATAAATGGAAAGAGGATTTTTTTTACAATTACATAGGCATGGGCTCCAATGTCTAAAAATATACATCATACTTACTAAAAATAAATTATAACCAGATGCGTTTACTAAAGTATTTATCCAATTTATGTCACATTTAACTACTTGTGAACTATGGAAAGTTCAGAATTAGTAATGGTCATCTAGAGAAAAGAAAATGGTCATCACGAGATTATGTAAAACATGGTGAGATTTATTAAAAACATTAAGGGATCTATAAAAAACATCGAGGGATTTGTATAATCAATTAATCATCGTGAGATCCCTCAATGATATTATCTAGAAACTTTGGGAGTTGTTTTGTTCAAAATTCATTGAATAGTTCAAAAGTAGTTGAATGTGGCATATTTATTGTAAATTTGACGATAATTGCTTTTACAAATATAATTTCTTTTCAATATGGTGTAAATTATTATAGTAGATGGTTTACATATAAACATGTCTAATATTTAAAAACAAAAGGGTGAGCCCGATAATTTTACTTTAGAATTCAAAGAAATAAAAATTTCAAGGCAAGGTTTAGCCCTCATCTAAAAGTTACATGCAAAGTACCCAAATGTCATTAACCCTTAAAGGACCAAGAATTCATGGTTTTAAAATGACAACTTCAAACTATCATATTATGAAAAATAAAATTCAGATCAGATCAAATTTTATATTTTCAAATATAGTCAGTGAAGAACATTGTATGGGTTGATAAAATGTGAAAAAAAATTGTTAGAATTTTTTTTTACATAAACCCTCCTCAAAATTGACATCAATGACTTACAATTGGATTTCTTTTACATCACCCCTATGTAAGCAATGGATATTAGTTTATTATTATTAATTCTTTTTTGTCACAAACATGTTGATCAACACATTGGGAGGGTTTCATGTCGGGAAGAGAGGTTGCTTTCACGCTAGGTAAACCACCTGCTACTAAGGGCCGCTTTAGACTATGATCGAGAAGTGCTCCGGTCAATTCAAAAAATTTGTTCAAGACATGACTATTTCAGGCAAGTGGTGAAGTTGGAGTTCTCTGGAGGCTAAGTCTCTTGTCCGGGGGTTTGAGGTTAGACAAGAAACTTGACCTCCGGAGAACTCCCCTTCTATAAAAGTGTTGCCATATAGGCGGCCATGTCATTTTCTCATCCATGCACAAAATTCTCGACCAGACAAGTCTTGGCCGTCATCAAGAAAACCAAAACATTTGAAACAACATTGCCACAAACATGTGGCAGTTACTTCGTTTGCAATTAAAAAATATAATGTTTGAAGAGCGTTGCAATACTGAAACATTATCTTCTGTTGCGGTATGGATTTTTAAGAGTTATTGCAACAATATTGAAATTATATAGAATGTAACAATTGATGTTAGTAAATTTGTTGCAATATAAAAACTAGGACTCAATTTTTCAATATTGTTTCATTATTGACTTATTATTATTATTTTTATTTCTTTTAGTTATGAAACAATGTACAAACAGTATTGTTGCAACATTGCAACAATTTTTGTATGATTTAGGTTTGTTGCATTACCGTTGAATTGAGCGAGAGATTGTATTGTTGCAATTTGGATTTCAAAATCACTATTGTATTGGTATTGAACTGTTATTGAACTGTTTTTGTTATTAAATCCACCACTGCTTTAAGAGCCTTAAGGTTAAATAAGAAAAATTCACCTTCCTTTCACATTCATATTAGAAGATGGTGCGTTGGTTAATGAACATGCCAAGTACCACAAGGTTGTGGGTTCAAACCCACCCGACTACATGCCATGTGGCCACGCCTACATGGCATGCTAATGTGGCATCATTTCACCTAACGATGCCACATGTGAAAGTCCTATGTGGCATCTCCACATAGTGACGCCACATCGTAAAACCACCATGTTTGAACTTTTACACTTTAGTCTGACAATGCAACAATATTGTAACATTACTCTTGCAATCCCTAATTTTTTCCTAATGAACCCATTCGGATTGATTGCCTTTCTGTCATCATCCCCTAGTGTCATCAAACATGTGGGATCACCAACTAGACTCTTAAATCTTGGTGACCCTACATTTCAGCGTCGAAAACGGATGACTTTCATTCATTCATCCAAGGCGCGAAGACATCCCCCTCTGTCGCGAAAAGGAGAGAAGCAGAGCAGTTTCAGAGAACTAGGTTATGTTTTCCAGTAGGTTAAGGTTCTCGTTTAGTTCTGCGACTTTCGTCAGAGTGAATACTGCCAGAGATCTAAGTTTACATTGCCGAATGAATTTGCATCGAAAAGTAATGTAATATTCCCGAGGAAATCACAGCACGGACGACGAAACAGAAGAAAAAGAAGGCTGGTATACTCTACAATTCGCTGGTGCTCCAAAATTGCACCTGCTCGTCTTTAAAGATTACCGAATGAAGAGTTATTAGCTATAGTTACTTGCAGAAAGTATGGCTGACTTTGCTTGAGTGGTGAAGCGGCATGTGTTGAAGCGGAGATAGATTATTGAAGCGATCAATCGAACTGGATTTTATTTCATTTGAAAACGAGTGACGGATAACATGTGGGAGTCGAAAGAGAGCGTGTATAACATAATCAAGCCTGTACCGCCGAAGAAGCCGAGGACGCCACCTCGAGCTCCTGACTATGCACCGGTACGCAAACAGTTCTTGAATGTTAATTACATTCGTTACAATTTAGTCCTTGAATGCTACAATTCATGTCTTCGTCACAAATATTCATATTCTCCCGGTTTCTAATCCATCAGTAGATTTAACGTTTTTCAATCTTTGACTGTCGTTACAGCATAAGAACAGAGTCTTCAAAATCAGAATTAAAAAAATTCAATATGATTGAATATTCCGTTTTACAGTAATTATGATTGAGATGGATAAGAATTAGCTGGGCGAGTGTTGAGTCGGCGTCACGTGTTGCGCTTTCTTGGCAGTCACTTCTATGTGCATTGCAGAGATTTCCACAGCTTCTGTGGTCTGGCCGCTAAGCGGCGGGC
This sequence comes from Bryoerythrophyllum caledonicum, assembly GCA_963971425.1. NCBI lineage: Eukaryota > Viridiplantae > Streptophyta > Bryopsida > Pottiales > Pottiaceae > Bryoerythrophyllum > Bryoerythrophyllum caledonicum. The sequence goes on along the minus strand of CAXARX010000258.1, from coordinate 11,075 downwards.
AGCTTCATCTTGCGTTGATAGCATACTGAAAAATTATATTTGTGATACGGGATCTGTCAATAAGAATTGAAATCTTCGTATCGGTAGGTACTGAAATTGAGAGGTGTGCCGGTGATTTTGCATGGCGGTATAGTAGTGTGTGGTGCCTATCCAGCTTAACCTTTTTTTTGCTCTTCACAGCGATTTGGCTGTGTCATTGTTGTGTTCTTGAGACAGTGGATTGAAGGAAGAGTATGATGCAAATTGACAAATGAAAGGAAATTGAGGACTCGTTGGAGAGTGTGCAGAAGCCAATGACGGTTCGGAATCTGCTATGGAAAATGAAGAACAATATGCATTTACGTGAGGCAGCCACGTTCGGGTACCTTCCAGGCTCAACGAAACCTAGACCGAGCAAGTTCCTCCTTAAGCATTCCAAGGAGATCCAGCTTGATCCGCCCAGACGTACGTCATCCTGACCCAATTTGACATCAATTTGGTGAGATCATTTATGATAATAAAAATAAAAATAAAAACAATTATTGAGGATTAGTTAGCAATACCATGGCCCTACACGTTAGGACGTCAATGAAATGGAAGAATTGTGATTGCAATGTGACAGCTTTTCCTAACGACCTGTCGCAGGTACTAGATATGGAGGTGGCTCTGTATCTGACCGATGCATGTCGAAGAAACCACCTCTTCCAGATTTGGCAATACATCCTCCTGTAGGACATCGTGCCTTTTTAACTCATTCTGATTCAATTTCCTTCTCTAACATCATTCTTTTGGTTCTAGAGGAAATCTATCAGGCACATTGAAAAAACTCAATAAATGAAGTTGCTATGTGAAGTGATGCTTAAATTACTAGGTATAGATAGTATGGAATCTTTTGCAAGCACCTTTGACTCCCAATAGTTGAGGCTTAAACATGCAACATTATTATGGAGAGATGCATTCGTCACCGATTATGTTTTGCAATTCGTTTAATCGCTGTAACCTATAAAAATGCTTGCAGGTAGTCTCTTAAAATTCATGCATGAGTCTCCCTGACACTTAGGCATCTTACAAGTGACTCTTTGACATATCTACTAATATTTGAGGGTAAAGGAGTTTCCTTGATTACACCATATACACACTTTAGATGACAGTGACCACTATAGAGACAGGAGAAGCAAATATATTCCCTAAATGACATCGAAAATATTGTATAATGAAATCACTAACTCTAAAAATCTTATTATTGTAGAAGTTCGGACTCAAGAGTGGTACAGATTATATCACAGAGAATGCGGCCATGATGATCAGAGCAAGTAAGATGATTCCGTTCTATTTCCGAGTTATATTTATTCTCTCATGTCGTTAGAACAACTGCAATCGTCATAATATCTGTGAATATCAGCAATGTGTTTATCAAAAGAATGTAACCCAAAAAACGGATTTTATTTTCTGGAGGGCAGAGCCCGACAAGTCCCACTGTCCAAAGAAGGAAAAGGTATTCAGTGCACAGCAAGGCTTTGGAAGGATACCGATGTACCTGGCGAAGAGAAAGAACGAGGCGGCTAAAAAAATTGCCAAGGATTGTCCTGAGAACCAAGCTAAGTGTCAACATCCAGGCACTCGCAGGTCATGATCAAATGCCTTTAATAACTCTGCATATCTTAGCGTATGGCAAAAAGAAAGTAAAACCAAGTAGTCAGGTAATTGTACGGTCATGGCTATACATAATTTGTTTAGGTATTGTTTAGGTGTTCCACAAATAGTCTTTCACTAGCAATTGCAGAACATGTACTAACCATGCATTTGTGTATACTGATGTCATAAGAAGTGCCAAACCCACAGGCTAGGCAACGAGGAAAAGCAAACACTTGTTAATGGTCTGAAAATCAAGTGGGCTCTTGTCAATGCTGAATACCAAAGGCTTCCCTTCATTGCTGATACTGACGCACAAAAGAATCGGCAGAACAGGTCCTCTGTCAGGACACTTGCATTTAGATCCTATTCTATACCATGCTTTCATCATAGGGAGCTCCATATGGACCTTCCACGGAAGAAAGTTAAAAAATATGCTGTGAGTGTCACTTGAGTGAGGCAAAACTAGCACTCGCCGCAGATTTTTAAACTTTCTTCCGTGTAAGATCCAAATGGAGCTCCCTGTGCATGAAACCTAAATGAGCACTTGCATCATGGAAAAATTGTAAATTCATCCATTATCAAGCACAATCATCACGTTCATTAAAATGAAAGGTTGGTCCTTCTACGGTGCTGTTGTATAATTCCTCTACAGTATCATAATTGTGTAAGAGCTTGGACCAGCCCCTTCATATTCAAGAATGCAATGTTCACTTCATTTGTGATATAAATAATTTGTGATGTTCTTGTGCAGATATGAGCAGGAGCTTGAGAATCTGCAGAGGGACGTTTCATTGCTTTCCCGAAAGGTAGTCTTGGTATCAGAAGGCGGTCCATCCCAAATCAAGCCATCTGTGATATGAGCGTTTGTCCCTGAAGCTTGAGAGTCCAGCACGCTAAGAATTTTGCAACCCTATCTAATTTGTCCTGCAAGAGAGTCAACCATTGATTGATCAAAGCAATCATCAATTTTTCTCAACAGCAGAAGAGACTGTCGCTGGTGAATATATGCACAGAGGAAAAAATCGCATTGCAGATGTTTGAGCACTGAACCCACTATTACACGGGGCATGTAGAAGTCTTCCATGATGATGGAAGAAAATTGCACTTTCTTACGTGTTTCCATTTATAAATTGGGGAACACAGAGAATGTAAATTTCTTGGGGAGAAAGGTGATACTCATGGGGAATGTTGTAACCTTTGTCCTCCTTGATTTGACTTTCTTTTCATTTTCTTTCTTCTTTGACCTTTTTGGATGAAAATGAAAAATTTTGAATGATTTTTTAATTTTTTATTAGATGAAAATGAACAATTTAGATGATTCCAATCATAAAATAAGAATGAGCTTTTTGTATTCCGGATGAATGTCAAAATTATTTTAGAGTATTTGAATCATCAAACATTAATGAGGAGTGGATCCGCATATTGATGTATTCGCGCCGTTGCTCTAGAAGCGATGAGCGAGAATGAATGTGTAGGGGATGTTTCCTTAGATAGTACATGTATTGAATTCTTCACTTCAGCACTCCAATCCTTGTGGGATAAGGATTCGGGCACATCTAAGCAACCCGTAAAAATAAAGGTTTATGGGTGATCATTGTAGGGAAAGCACTATGTTTTCCCTGTGATGATCAGAGGGAATTTGTATGAACTCCTTGTGTATGTACCCTAATGAAAATATTAATTAGTATCCTAAGCCCGAAAGAAAATGTCCAATCGATTCTTGGTTCATGATTATGCACTGATATGTACACAATTACGTGAATGAATAAAATTTGGAAACTTTAAGCAAAAATGACAGACAATAATTCGATCTTACTACTTCAGAGCTAAATAATATTCAGGTGCAAAAAAAACATTCTCTCTTGGAGTTTAGCATGGGGTTTTAGGAGGTGATACGGGAAAGATAAAGTTGCATGTTTTCACATGCACAGGTTTTTGGCACTGAGCCTACCTGGAAGCGCAAGTAGCAAGGCCAAAATAGGAGTGTTTTAGCTAATTGTGGATAAAAATGGCAAACCCACCAGGATTTAATTAACACTTAACATAGAGTGAAGATTCTTCTCAATATGTATATTTTGGGTTTAAGAGGCCGTTGTTATCTGGAATTGGGTGACATGGGGCATTAAGTATTTATGCTCTTGAATGGAATTGGGGCGTTGCAGTTATACACAAGTGTCGTTGTAAGTTCAAAACTTTTGAGGCGACGTCGAACTTCATAAATTGAAATGATGCAGAGGAACATACTTGCAGTGCCATTTGCGCTCGAACCTTGTGCGCTCGTGATTTGGTACTTGTAAGTTCTGCATGAACTTATAGATGTCATGTTGTGTCATTGATGAAGAATTTTGTAAGCAAGTTCAATCCTTCTGTCTCGTTGCCTTGGTTGATTCAAATTTCTTGCATTGTCAACATATTGTATATGAGAATTATTCACGATGAGTACTTGGTTTTTTCAATTACCGCAACTATGGTATTTTGCATTAGTTTCAACTGGGTGAGGTACGATGGAAATTAATCTTGAAGTACAAAGGGAACAATCATTTCAGGAATTCCGAAACACTAGAGTGGTTTCACTATACTTTTGACCTATGCGTTGTTGTTGTTTACAACTCGTGCAATCGCAATCATCACTGCTATAGTCCATGACTACCGAGTTGCGTGATTTAGCTCTTGATTTGAAGGTCCAATACATTAAGTATAATCCGCTTTCTTACAGTCTCTTCATACAATCTTGTGATTGCGAATGTTGTTTTTGTTGCAATTGACCTCAATCATTGTCGATACTATTGATTTGCAAGTTATACTTCCTACAATGGAGAACTCATTTTCACTGCAAGTTATACCTCCTCCACTTGCTCCGCCCAATGATTCAAATTTAGGTAAATTTGAAAGTTACCAATGAGTGCTTGTAATTTAAGAGTGAACAATGAAATTTCCATCAAAGCTTAAATCTTTAATGCAAATGTGTACACATAATTGAATATAGTAAATTTTAGAGAACTAGGCCTGCAAAACATACACCCTCCAATGCTTCAATGACTTAATGTGCACTATAATGAAGACATTGCTTTAAACATTTTATTTTTCATTTATGAGAAATTCATTGCAATTAATATTTATTTTGATTGAATCCTCTTTCGCTTTACATTTCGAATTCTTTGATTTTTTACAAGTACTTCATAAATAGTCACTTATCCATTGAACTCCCCATTATGTGATGACTTCTTCTTAAGATATTCCTTCTTTCATCATGCATATGTTTATTGAATTTATTGGAATTGAATTAGTACACATCTTACGACAAAACAATAATCTTCTCCTTCACATCCATAATTGAATAATTATTAGCATTGGTTGCAAGTTAAACGACTTCTAGACACAGCAAAAACACTCCCCCACAAGCACGACCTCCGTCACATGACATTCTAGGGTTGCAAAGTAAATCAAGCAAGCAAATAATGACTGTGGACCGAATAGGTCTTTTGTTGAGATTGCATCCATTTTTGGAAGAAAAAGATGAAGTATCTCGAAGAGGTCAACACCGTTGATTGCCACGACCTCATAGCCCTGACAACAGAAAGTAGAATGTAGTTCTAATTACATCATGACAAGAGGAACTCCCCTTGCTACCGCGATGGCCCAAAACGCAAATCCAAATGAAATTAGTATATCTCACACTATAAGCATAAAACTGATTATCTGAGTCCGAGTGGCAGAAACTCTCTGCACTACTCAGAGATGTCTTCTACCAAGTGCAAAGTAGAGGGACTTCCTAGGCAGTACGTGAAAGATATATACAACAATTTGCACTATATATTGGTATGATGACTGGTCCCAACTAAGTCCACCGCATGTGCGAGACTCGCTTGCCAAGAACGATGCCAACTTCTCGTCACTAGGCAATAAGCAAAAAAATAAAATAAAATATGTGGACACTAACGGTGACACAAACGACTACATACAAGTCTCAGAAGATGAAGGAGTTTTTGAACTCCAAAGGTTAGCACTACCACACAATCTGCAAGGCCAAAGACATCTACGTCGCAATTTGCACGATCCATGACATCAACGCCCAAATCACCAAGGCCTATAACATCTTCGCTGCTAAGACAACCGCCCGTGAGAGAATCAAGGAACAGCCCACTCCAACATGTCTTTGCAGGTGTTACGAACATACCTCAACCAGTAATAGTATTTAAGTTACTTTATCTAGTTTACGGTAAGTAGTAAACTACGTACGAGTATAGTTAGAACCTTCAAAGGTCACATAGAGGCCCTAGGGGCCATTAGTTTGACTATTACGACTTGTTTGCGGCAACTAGTAGTTGCTAAGACTTTTGTGTCATAGTAGGTATAAACTAGAGGTCATATAGGATTTATAAAGGTCATTTGGTTGACAAACGTGACATGTTTGTGGCAACCCGTAGTTGTTAGATGCTCTCGTTGACAATAGCGACTCCTAGAGTCTATTAGACTTCTATAGACTTCTAGTTAGATGGCCCACATAGACTTTCGTGGCCGTCTATCCTTCTAGTATAAGATGAGGAGTAGAAGAGGTATTCTTCACTCTTGTCAACTCATTTTCCCTCATGTTATGTTGCAATCTTATTCATAGCTCAATATACTATCTACTTCTCTATTATACGCTTCAAATACTTAGTTTTAGTCTTGTCCTTGACAGTTTGACAAGAGTGTCCTCCCAAAGCACCTTGATCTTCATTAGACTCTGTTTTTCGTCAATAGCTCCCTCTTCCTAGTATATTATTGTCTGAAATTCTGTAGAGATATAGATTATTGTATCTTCTATCCGTGAGCCTTTAGAACACTCAATTCGGAGTTATATCAAAGAAGTTATGACCATTTGAAGTATAGGTACTTTTAGTTGAGTTAGAAATCTTTGATCTTAGTTACGATCTGTTCTTTGTTGATAGCTCCCTCCTCTTAGCATATTATAGTTTGTAATTTTATATGCATATAGACCTTGGTTTCTTCTACTCGTGAGTCTTTAGAACTCTCAATTCAAGGTTATATCGAAGAAGTTATGACTGTTTGAAGTACATGTTCTTTTACTTTCCTACTTTTTCTTTAGACTTCAATTTTTTTCCACAATAGTTTTTACAATTCCTCCTAAAATTACTTGAAATTTTGGTAAAGTGTTTTTTTTTGTACTCCTTCTAAACATTGAAAGTTGAGATTTTGATTCTTCAAAGTCTTATATAAAAAAGTTGTGTTAAACTAAACTTTTATCATTTGTATGGACTTGAATCTACCTCCTCCCCAAATTCTCTATGGTTCTGTAATTGACATCAAAGTATTTGCTGATACTAAAATTGGGGCTAGAGATCTTATAGTTCGTTTATACGGTGAACCTGGCTATCGAATGCTACTAGCTACTCCTCGTCCTTTCATTCACCCAATTCTTTTACAAAGAGTTTTCTACATCTATATATTTCTGTAGTCCTATAGTTTTCAATGGCTGATTCTATGGAACCTGAGACTTCTTCTTCTCCAACCATGCCTTCTTTGGAAGACATCATGACAGCTTTAAATATATTGCGAGAAGAAAATGAAGGCCTAAGACGAGCGCTTCACGAAACTCCGACCCACGTGGCGTCCCCAATTCCGAGTGTATTGCACGATGTTCCTCCAATTCCGCCCTTTCATTTCCAGCAACTCCAAAAGAGCCTCGAGTGAGTCTACCCGACAAATTTGACGGCACTCGATCCAAGTTTCGTGGATTCATCAATCAAGTGAGGTTAGTGGTACAAATGCAACCTCAACGTTATGCTTCTGATGCTACTCGAGTTGATCTTGTGGGAACTTTGCTGTCGGGGAGCGCACTTGGCTGGTTTGGTCCTTTGCTTGAAAAAGGATCTCCTCTTCTTAATGATTTTGGAGCCTTTCTTGATGAGTTCACTGCTACTTTTGGCGAACACGACAAAATTCGTACAGCTACTACAAAGATTCGAGTTTTACGTCAAGGATCGCGGCCTACGTCAACTTATGCATCTGAATTTCGCCAACTCGCATGCGACATCGAGTGGGATGAGCATGCCCTTATAAGCCAATTTTACTAGGGATTGCGCGATGAGGTAAAAGATTTGTTGTTGACTATGCCGGATACAACTAATCTTACTGATGCAATTACTACTGCAGTAAGATGTGACAATCGCCTTTTTGAAAGACGTCAAGAACGACGTTTCCAACCACAACGAGCTATTTCGAACTTTGGTGCAAATTTTAGCACATCCAAGGGGCCAACAAGCATTCAACACTCCGGCCCTGAAGACATGCAAATTGATTCTACTCGTTTCAAAGCTTTGTCCAAGGAAGAGAAGATTCGTCGAACTGAGGCCCATCTTTGCTGGTATTGTGGCGAAGAAATGACTCCTGACCATCGAGCAACAAATTGTCCCAAGAAACGGCGAACATCTTATCGAGCTCGGAGCAGTACGTTGGGAGAGACTCTTCTAACGGGAAACGAATCATCCCAGCCACAATGAGGACCATGAGGCTGGGTGATGAAGACCTATCTACTAGAGGTCCTATATTATATTCTCACCCTTCTCGTTGCTTTACTATTCCTGTATCATTACATCATATGAATAAAGCAATCCATGTTGAAGCTTTATTGGACTCTGGTGCATCTGCTTGTTTTTTAGATAAAGACTTTGTTCGACGTCATGATCTTCCAGTAGTTAGAAAATCTAGCCCGGTCCCTGTTGAAGTTATAGATGGAAGACCGTTAGTATCAGGAGATATAACACACGAAACTGCTCCTCTGTCTATGACAACAAATAACCACTTAGTCATGTAGCATTTAATGTTATCAAATCGCCATCCAATTCTGCTGTTTTGGGATTATCATGGTTAGAAAAGTTCAATCCAAAAGTAGATTGGAAAAATAGGAAAGTGAATTTTTCCTCGTCTTGCTCTAAAAAATCACTAGAGAAACCCCTTTTTATCGGAGCTAGAGCATTTATACGAGCTACAAAGCTAGGGACAGTATATGCTATGTATGCCAATACAGCTCCAAATCCTTCTGATAGTTATAATATTATCCCAAAGCAATATATAGAGTTTGAAGATGTATTTGAAAAGAAGAATGCAGACATATTACCCGAGCATCGTCCATATGATTGCGCTATTGATGTGGAAGATGGGACCAAACCTCCTTTTGGACCAATATACAATCTTTCACAAGATGAACTTCTTGTACTACAGGAGTATCTTGACGAGAATTTGGCAAAATAATTTATTCGACATTCAACATCTCCGGCTGGAGCACCTATACTTTTTGTCAAAAAGAAAGATGGTTCGTTAAGACTATGTGTGGATTATCGCGGACTCAACAAAATTACTATCAAGAATCGATATCCATTACCATTGATATCCGGATTGTTGGATCAACTTGGTGAAGCCAAGATTTATACTAAAATTGATTTACGCGGTGCCTACAATCTTGTACGTATCAAACAAGGCGATGAATGGAAAACGGCATTTCGAACAAGGTATGGACATTTCGAATACAATGTTATGCCTTTTGGACTTACAAATGCTCCTGCTATCTTCCAACATCTCATGAATGATGTTTTTCGAGAATTCATCGATGATTTTGTTGTCTGTTACCTTGATGATATATTGATTTATTCCAAAAATGAAGAAGATCATGAACGACATGTAAAATTAGTACTTCAAAAACTGAGAGCATCTGGTCTTTATGCTAAGCTTGAAAAGTGTGTTTTTCATAAATCTCAAGTCGAATTTCTTGGATACATCATATCTTCTAATGGTATATCTATGGACCCTAAGAAAATTGAGACTATTATGGATTGGACAATTCCAATGACCATTAAAGATTTGCAATGCTTTTTAGGTTTTGCTAACTTCTATAGAATTTTCATTGAGAATTACTCTTCTATAGCCGCTCCTTTGACACGGTTGACTGGTAAAGAAAAATTAGAATGGAGTTTAGATGCTGAAAAAGCATTTCAAGATCTAAAGACTGCTTTTACTATCGCTCCTATTCTCATTCATCCAGATTTCTCAAGACCTTTCTTTCTTGAAACTGATGCCTCTGACTATGCTCTTGGAGCTATCCTTTCACAAATTGGAGATGATGAGAAGCTTCATCCTATTGCATTTCATTCAAGGAAATTCTCTGCTGCAGAAATCAACTATGAAATTCATGACAAAGAATTACTAGCCATTGTAAACTCGTTTCAAGTATGGCGACATTTTCTTGAAGGTGCACAACATGCGGTTACAGTGTATACAGACCACAAGAATCTTGAATACTTTATGTCAGCTCGTGTTTTAAATCGCCGGCAAGCACGTTGGAGTATGTCTCTCTCTCGATTCAACTTTGTCATCACTTATAGACCTGGCAGTCAACAAGGTAAATCTGATGCGTTATCAAGACGTTCTTATTTAGCACCTAAGCCAGGCGACGCAGCTTTTGATCAACAAAAGACAATTATGCTGAGACCAGAACAATTTCACATTCGAGCGTTACAGACATCACTTGAAATGGATACATCTTTTCTTGACAAAATCCGTCTTGGTATAACCACTGATCCTCTTGTTATTGATCTTGATAGCCGCATCCGCGAATACAATCACTCAGATTATGTAAATGATCTTTCTGATGACTTAGGAAGATTCAAATTTATCGATGGTTTATTATATCATGAAGGATTACTATTTGTTCCACATGGAGAAGCTCGCCTTCATATACTCGAGACTCAACATGATTTCCTAGGGGAGGACACTCTCACTACATTTGGGTTACCCACGTGCGGCGGTAGAAAAAGTAAAGCATGTAATACACCTTGAATAAACTATAATTTCATCCTAAAAATTTGAGTTTTGTTTAACAATGACTAAAGGTTTCTATTGACAAAAATTTCAATTCCAAATAACATAAGATATATTGTCTACAAAGGGTTGAAAAATGAACTAAAATGGCATGTTTTCCAACTAAAATATTTATATAGCTCACATGAAGACGACTATTGCATCAAATATTCAACCAAGCTAGACTTTCAATAGAAAGCAATTTTATAGAATTTTTTTTCATTTTTCAATTTTTTTTTCTTATATAATATAGAGGTGTGAAAGTTATTTTCAGCTTTACAGTGTATCTTTTTTCTTCAAAAATTTATAACTAATTACTATTAGCATAAAAAAATACCAATAATTCAAAACATAAACTTCTAAAGTAGTAAAATCTATCCATAATTTTTTTTTTGAAAAAAAATTTAAATTTTAAGGTGTATTACGTGCTTTACTTTTTCCGCCGCACGTAGGTTGCTAAAACGTGGGGAGTGTCCTCCCCGGGATGATTTCCCAGCCGCCGGACACTTTGGATTTAATAAGACTATGGAATTAATCTCTCGAGATTTTTGGTGGCCTCAAATGTGGAAGATAGTTAAAAAATTTGTACAATCATGTGATATATG
>CAXARX010000257.1:0-19881 GCA_963971425.1 Bryoerythrophyllum caledonicum | reverse complement strand
GTTTTGTTAGATGTGAGCCGTGAAACTGGTGTGTAACTCAGAAAGCAGGCCAGGTGAGTTGCGATCTGGTCATGAATTTTGGACGGTCACAGTCACACACCGAAGAACATCTCCATTGAATCTGATTTACCACGTACCTTGCCTCTTAAAATAGCTGAGGTGCTAGTTTCCAGGATGCGCAGAAACCTATTCTTGAGTCGACTTCTTTTGTCCAGTTTATTAACCCGTGTGACCTTCAGGACCATTATGTCATTCTTTTGGATAGTTCTGAGTAGGTTTAGGTTGGACTTCCTCTTGTTCGAATTTATTTGTTTTTTACCAACCCATGGAATGATCTCCACTTGTCTCATCTGAACTATATTTTCCACAATTATGATCAATGAAAGTTGTCATTTTAGAACTATGAGTTGGTGGACTCTTAAGTGTTAATGTGAGAAAAACTGAGTGGCCTGTCTGACTATGAGAACGTAATTTTGGATCCTAGGCACCTCGATACCCTAATTCGCATGCAGATAGAACATTGCAGATACCCTAATACGCATGCAGATAGATTCGCATGCAGATGGGGGCGACCTCGCGAGATTCTGTTGTCAACTGCCGCTGTTTACTGCTCGGACTTGTAGGATCGGTTTTGCAATCAATTGGCAACCTGCAATGCTCGTGCTGGACTATGACCAACTTGTGGCAATTGTGCGGAATCCTGATCGACAGAGTCATAACATTTCGCTGTCCGTGGAGGAGCCGAGTCGCGATGGAGGTAGGGAGTCCGATTGGGAGCTGGCAAAAGCGTGCAAGGAGGCCATGGGACCGAATGGAAATGGCTTTGTAGCTGTGAGAGGAACGGAAATATATGCAAGCCTGCGGAACCGGCTGCTTCGCCTCGCCCAGAAGCTTGCTCTGATGCCGAATTCAGAGCGTGCGACGATTCTCAAGGTAACATCCCTGCGGTAGTGATTGTCTACCCTGTGATTTAGGTCATCTGGGTTGTACAAATGTCAAACCGGGCCCGTTGCTCTCGTTATTTTTCTCCTAAGGTCCTACTCCGTATAATTTAAAACTCCAAGAATCGTCAGCAGACCAACGTTGTATTGTGCAGGAGCATGCGTTAGGAACGGACGTGCCATTGAAGGATCCTGGTCGACCAGTTTCTTCGTTTGCCGCACAACTTCGCTTTGAAAGTTCTTCAGGTAAAGAAGCAGTGAAGTGATCTTCCGAGTGAAGTAGCCATATGGACCAGATGGTCAACCTATTGACAATTTCTCTTCAATTTCATTTGTATCATTTAGATATCACTTAAGATGTGAACGAATCGTCCCCTGCTTGTCAAGTACCACTTTAGTGTCTGTCACTACAGTTCCTACTGTAAAAAGGGCTTACTAGCGTGCATGTAGGCTTCCCATTTTGAGCATACAAGAGTGAGTGTGATGTGATGTGATGTGATGCAGAGCTCGACAAAATTGGGCTGGCTTCAATCGATGATTGTAGCTCTCTGAAAACTCAATGGGATTCAGATGTTTACAGTTTTAGCGATCTCGGAAGCCTGTTCAAGCAGCTGGGCATGTACATGGTAGAGGTGGGGCTACTGATTGCTTGGGTTTGTGATGCCACTCGATCTGATGTGGGCATGTGGTGAGTTCAACAAACTATTGTGGATCACCTACTTTGCTGTTTGGGGATTTGTAAAACAGTGATTCACTTTCAAATAGGAAAGGCATATGGATTACAAAACCTAGTTCTGTCTTTGGAAGATTTATATCTCGTGGCATTAGCATTCTGCTGGGTCATTTTCACCTTACCCAGGAGCAATCCGCTAATTAGATATGGTTTCTGTGGTGTCACGTTTTGGCCAGTGAAGGAAGGCTTGAGCAATCTATTATGGAGTCAGGTACTGCAAAGGGCCGACTCATCCATTACCACTCTCTTCTGGAGCAAGAAACCCTTTCCTCCCTTCACAAGAATCTACACAACGGCCACAAGCAAAACGTGAGGAATAATCGGCTCACCCATTCAGTTTACTCAGTTGTATAATTAGACGCAAATGCTGAATCAATGCTACTATTGTGAAACATGGATAGATGGAATCATATCCACAGTTGACTTTTAATTTGTGAAACTGTAGTCAACGTCAAATTTGATCTCAACTCGACAGAGATGGTCTAATTCGAAAGCTGAGACTTGAGGTGATAAATTTTCTTCTAAGCGCACACCATCAGATGTTAAATGCTAGTGTTTCAAGTCGTTCTAAGGCAGTGTTTGAGCCATGTAGGCTGTCAAGTCCTAACATTTTTTGCGTTGATGTGCTTGCAGAAGTCTGCCCTTGAAGGGAGAAAACCAGGAATTTCAAACCTGGCCATTGATTCCGGAGGCTCAGTCTCCTCTCAGTGGCAGCAGTGGCACTGCGACTATGGCATCTTCACTGTTCTTACGTCACCTCTCTTCCTTAAACCTACTCGAGTTTCTTTAGATGTACCTCTGGAGAATGTATCAACTGGTATACGTCCTAGTGTACAAGAGTGCGCACCCCCGGATGAACACTCATCCTTACTTGTCATGGGCAGTGACGGGCGGACCTCTCCATTGGTGGTACCATCAGACTGCATGATCGTTCAAGTAGGGGAGGCAGCTCAACTACTCTCTGGGGGAGAACTCGTGGCAAGAGCACACTGTGTAATGCGACCCACTGCAGCAGAAGGTGTTAGTCGAGAAACAATGGCAGTATTCTTGCAACCAGCTTGGGATAGGCGGATGTCTGTTCCGCCCGGGATTCCGCCAGATCGAGCGCTAGAAGCTGGAGGCATTGCCACCCACTTAGAGACTCACATCCCCCTGTTGGCATCGCGCTGGAAGGAAGGCTGTACATTTGCAGAATTATCGAATGAAACCACAAGGCAATACTATGGTGGTGATGGTCACCAAAAGAGAAGAGAGAGTGCGACAAGCAAGAAATCAATCCGCTAATATTTCTCTGTTGTGAAGACAAACATCCGGAAGCCTTCCGTGTGCCTGGCATTCCATAGCAAGGTACAGCGTGTACCCTAATGATACTATGGGTAGTCACGCATCCTCCATCTTATTCTCTGATAATGGAGAATGCGTGTGCGACAGAGCGAGCAGAGTTTTTCGTGAAAATTGAGAAGTTGCATTTTCCAGTTCTAAGGGTGGATAATGATCTTGTTAAGATCATACTTTGTGTTAGTGTTCGTCTCTCAACACGTTATCAACATTGTCAGCTCTTCCCCCATAGCTTTTCCGCCATAGCTCAACTGTTGCTTTTGCACTTGTCTTTGCTCTTGCTCTTCCGCCATAGCTCACCTGTTGCTTTTGTTCTTGTTCTTGCTCTTTCCTCATTTTTCAGTTGCTTTTACCAGGCCCTCCTTATGTTCCTTTTTCCTCCTCTTACAACATCTCTCTACTAAAGGCCGGTTTATACTTGGGGCCGGATTAAAGGCCGGCCGGAACTTTCTAAGTTTGAACCAATGGGATTGTTCAATTTCTCCAAATCCGGCCCAAGGGCTTTATACTTGGGGCTGGCCGGAACTACAAGTCATCCTACGTGTCACTTTAGGTGGCATGGTTTTGGCGCCAAACCATCCGGCCCCAAGGGAGCAATTGGGACGAGGTTTGGGGAGGCCTGTTTCCCCATCTAGGGCCGGATGGAGCTTCTCCGTTGGATTAAATAAATCTCAACCGTTGATAAAAACAAATTGATTTTTATTCTTATTTCTTGAGGACTTTCTGTACTTGTCGCTTGTTCTCTGTCTGCATCCGGCCCTCAACTCCGGCCCAAGGGCTTCACACTACCTAGGGACCGGATGGAAGAATTTCATAAATTGGCAATCCGGCCCTCAAATCCGGCCCAAGGGCTTTACACTAACTAGGGCCGGATGGAAGAATTTCATAAATTGGCAATCCGGCCCTCAAATCCGGCCCAAGGGCTTTACACTAACTAGGGCCGGATGGAAAAATTGGGGCCGGTATGAAGGCCGGGTTGAAGCCAAATCCAACCGGCCGGCCCTTCCATCCGGCCCCAAGTATAAATTGGCCCTAAATATAGCGCTCCACGTGCACAGAGAACAACCTTAGGGTTACGAATTAGCAACATATTCCTAAATTTAGAGACTAGTGAAAAGCAAACTTAGAGATAATAGCGAAACGCGATTGGAAAGGAAAGTTAATGTAGCCACATGCAATTGAGCCCAAATTAACACAGTTGATGACTATAGAACCCATAGTCATGACCACAAAATGCCAACCTCGCGAAACTCGAATACAACCTCTCTTTTTCGATCCACTAGAGCCAGATGGATCCAATTACTTAGGGTGGAACATAGATATGTGTGTATAGTTGCATGCAGAGGAACTCGACGCCACAATCAATCCTGAACCGGAGGAGGAGATCCCAACCCCATACAAATGGCATACCTTACTCGTCTTGCGCCGACACCTCGATTTTTCACTACGACAATAGTATATCCAAGTCGAGGATCTTGCCAAATTATGGGCAGCCTTGGAAGCACGATTCAAGGACGAAGAAACTATTTTTCTGCCATAAGCGCGGAGCGACTAGATCCGCCTTTGCATGATGGATTTTCCAAATTTTCTTGCATTCAACTCCCAGCTTCACCATATTGTAGCTCAACTTCGGTTCTGTAGCGACACCATCAACAACACCGAGATGGTCGATAAGACCCTCACTACTTTTCCTCCTATTTGTGCAATTTTGGCTCAACAGTATCACAACATGAAGTTTACTACACATTCCGAACTCATGTCCTACCTTCTCTTAGCCGAAAAGTAGCAACAACTGCTCGTCAAGAATGCAAAGTCACGGCCAGCTTAGGAGATTTAGAATAGCGAAGTCCAAAACCCGTTCAAGACAACCAGCTCGGCATCTACGCCACACCTGAAGCCGGGCAATCCAAGCAGGGAGTCCCACATCTCCGACGCCCCCCGCCGAAAGCCAAAGGGAAATTGGAAGACCAAGGACACGTGGAACTCATCCTCCAAACCCCAAAAGTATGCGCATCATACCAAAACCGGCCGCTCCCCTTAGTCGTTTGGAAACACAGAGAAAAGAGTTTGCCATAAGTGCGGCAGAAAGGGTCACTATGCTAGGGAATGTGGTGCTTCTAATTATATCATCGCCATGTACAAAGAGCTGCAGTTTCTAAGGGAAGGAAAGAGGGAAACTCACACCCTCAATGCCCCTTCTCTCACACTCAACGAGTTAGATCCTAAAAGCTACATGATTCAGAGTGATGCACTTGCAAACAAAGCTAAAATGCTCTACTTGACAGCGCCTCCACTTATATCATATTGCAAGACCCAGCACACTTTGAGTTCAAAATGAGCCATGACAAACTTGTGATCCAGTCACTATCGCATGCAAACGAAACTTCAAGTTTCGTAAGAGCCGGCAACTGTGATTTTGCCCGGGGGAGTCCCTTTCATTTGTCACAAGGCCAAATACGTCCAAAATGCCCCTCGGAGTCTAATCAGCTACCGTGACCTAAGGGCTAATGATATCCACGTTTCCACCGCGGTGGAAAATGATGAAGAGGTTCTAGAGCTTAGGCGAGGGCCGCGACGCCTCGCCACTGCACACTCGGCAACCAATGGCCTATATGAGCTTTACATCATGCGAGCTAGCCCCCCTCCTAAAGCTGAGGAAGATGCAGGTGCACGCCCCGACAAGTGTCACCAAGGCATATCCTTGGGGGTGCCTAGGCCCCTTTTCTAGCCTCCAGTTCCAAAGCCAATACTTGGCATCGCCGGTTGGAGCACCCCAGGATGACCATGATGAAGAAAATGATTCCCATGTTGATTGGTCACGACCTCTGTAGGAGTGATGCGGAGCGCATAGAGAAGTGCGCAACATGCATTCAACAGAAGCTCATCAGGCAACCATTACATTGGAAGTTCCCGACGGAAATGCCAGCGGCACTGTATCGTCTCTATGACGATTGGTGCGGCCCCATTACTCCCCAGTTAGCTCAGTTCAAGTACTTCTTTGTACTGATTGATGCTTTCGGTAGACACACCGAGGTATCACTTCTTACAACCCGTAACATGGTATTCCCCAAGACTTTAGCCATGCTATTTAGGTTCCGCAACCATTTCCCTGACAACCACGTTTGTTTTCTTCGAATGGACAATGCCATGGAGTTTAAATCACAAGCATTCGAAGACTTTTGTACAGCCTCAAAGATAGAACTCACTTACTCAGTGTCTTATGGACATGCCCAAAATGGCCTAGCTGAAGCATACATCAAGAATATACAACTAATAGTACGCCTTCTCCTCTTTCATGCTAATCTTTCTCCCACTCTTTGGGATCATGCCGTATTGCATGCAGCAGTCCTTCTCAGACTTAGACCCACCCTACTGCATACACAGACTTTATTAGAACTCAATTTTGGTTGAATCCTCACATAGCTCACTTCCGCACCTTCGGATGCGAAATATGGGCTCCAGTCTCAGATCCCAAACAACACACTATGACACCCCATAGAATTCGAGGAATCTACTTTGGTTATGACTCTCTCAGCATAATCCGCTAAAACTACCCCAGGGTGACGATATTTACAAAGCTAGATTTCATAATTGAAAATTCATAGAAGACAAGTTGCCAAGCTCTCAAACTAAAACCGGTCAAAGCGTGAACTTTAAAGACTTAGAAACGCTCATTCTTAACCCAGATCCTCGCATAGCACTAGCAGACTCAGAAGTTAGAAAACTCATCAATCATCAAAAACTTGCTAAGAACATCCCTGACGGTTTCCAATGAAGACCACGCATAGTTAGAAGCCCCATACCCGGCTTCGGCAACCGTATTCCAGTAGCACCACCCAACAAACGAAAGCTCAATTCTACCCCGAAAACCCGAACCCGTGCATCCATGCACACACACTGCAACCCGAATAATCAACATAGTCAATTCTTTGATATCCTATGGGATGACTTCGAGTCCTTCCTCACCAACCGTGTTGCACATCCTATGACACTAGCTTAGGCCAAGACGAGTGCAGATGGCCACAATGGGAAACAACCTTACAAGCCGAGTACCAATCCCTTCCAAATCGAGGCGTTTTCGGACCTGTTGTCACTGATCTCAAAACCAATAGGTTACAAATTGATCTTCACATGAAAGCGAGACCAACACGGTAATATTCTTAGATTCAAAGTGAGATTAATAGCTCAAGGTTACACACAAAAACCGGGGATAGATTTTGAACAAACATATTCTCCCGTTATAGATAGTACATCATTTTGATACCTCTTAAGCTCAGCAGTCCAATTGGCACTAGAAACCTGTCTATTTGACGTAGTCACAGCCTATGTCTACGGTGACCTAGATGCCCAAATTCACATCAAAACTCTTCCAGATTTCCTACCAACCACTAGACCCACACAGCCCCGAAGCTTCTCTGGATTGAAGATATGGAAAGCCCTTTATGGCCTAAAACAAGTAGGCCGGACATGGTACCATGACTTCAAGTCTTTATTGATTTCTTATGAGTTCTAAACTCTCTGTGCCCTACTTTGTATCTTCATCTTCGAAGACACCACCAGTTTTGTCATCCTTGTAGTCTATGTCCATGAGTTAAACTCTATTGGCACCCCAGCCTTGAGTAAGCATGTAGAAAACCTACTAACCAAAGAGTTTGAAATAAAAGTGTTGGAGCGCACATTCTATTGTTTTGGACTACATATTAAACATTATGCAGATGGGAGCTTACTACTTCATCAACGAACATATGTAAAGAAACTACTTCGCACATTCAACATGGCGAACGCCAACGCGCTTTCAGCTCCCATGATTCGCAAGAGTCGCACTAAAGATGATCCCTATTGAGGAGCAGATGACAATGAAGAGGAGATGGACCAGCCGCAGTACTTAGCTACCATTGGAGTTCTACTATACCTGGCCACAAATACTCGAGCCGACATTTCTTTTCCCGTCATCGTCCTCGCGCGTCACAGTCAAAAACCAACCTCCCGGCATTGGCAGGACTTGAAGCATCTCATGCGCTTCCTCTGCGGCACAGAGGATTTCAACCTATATTTCTGTAAGGATACTTCCAGTGACATCATTGGATATGCAAACTTTGGCTTCAAGACGGATCCTGTTTCAAGCAAGTGTCAAACCGGCTATATCTTTATAAAAAATGGCGCACCAGTTTCCTAGCATTCCACTAAGCAGACGGTGACCACCACATCCACAAATCATGCTGAACTACTCACCTTCCACAAGGCCTCCCGTGAAGCCGTTTGGCTATGCACTATGCAACATGTCATCCTTCAAATGAGCGGCCTTACATCGATGGACAAACCCACAACCATATTCGAAGACAACGCAGCGTGCATCGAGCAAGTTTCCTCCGGATTTATCAAAGCCGATCGTGTCAAAGACATCAGTCCTCACCTCTTCGGCTATACTTAAGACCTCACCAAGACCAAGTAGATCGAGGTGAAGAAGATTGCATCAGCAGACAATATCGCCGACGTCCTGACTAAGGCACTACCAGCTCCTCATCACCGCAACCTCATCACTGCCATTGGTATGAAGACCGTCACTGAACTAGAGTGAATTAGATGGCGAACGATGACTTTACTCTTTTTCCTTCACAACATCTAAAAAAAATTTAACGAAGAAGATCATCGTTTGAGGAGTGTTAAGATAGGATGAATGTCATCCATTCACTCTCGGGTTCCCATCCATAGCTTAGTCAGCATACTTATTAGATAAGATCTTAACTGACAGTGGTTATATGGACATTTACTACTTAACCAATGTAACGGTTGTCTTGACCCCGTATATAATCTGAATAGATCAAACTTGCGGCTCATTCTTTGATGCTCATACTTTGTGTTAGTGCTCGTCTCTCAACAGATCTAAAGAAGTTTCGCAAGCGAAATATTTACTTGCGCGGGTGATTTCAGGTAATATGCGGGCGACGCTTTCACTTGTCAATGGTCATTACGGTTTCACTCGTTACTGTTCAACGACGATTTCACTTTTTTCTGCATTCTCCATTATCATACGAAGAGTCGTGACACATCCTCCACGGAGAATTGTTTTTATTGGTTCTCATTTCATCCCATTTTTCACAGAAATTTTTTCCGTGGAGGATGTGTGACTACGCCTAATGGCGGGAGGGGTTTTCCGTGAAGATTGAGAAATTGAATTTTCCAACCGCAAGGGTGGAAAATGGGCATGAAGAATATTTTGCACGCGAAACGTTTACCTACGACGATCGTTTAGGTTAATATTCGGACGACAGTTTCACTTCTTTTTATTCGTTGTTGTACTTTATTATTCCGCGACGGTGTGACTTTTTCAATGTGAATTATTAGGACCTCATTGTTGTGGAACTAACTAAACATGACTGACGTGTGTGAACAGAGCTCCCTTTCTTACCACCTATGATACTTCATTCTCCATTATTCATTTTTCATTTTCTTAAGAAAGGTTGTCACACATTTTCCATGGAGAATTGTTTCTATTGGTTCTCATTTCATCCCATTCTTCATATAAGTTTTCTCCGTGGACTACCCCTACTGTTGCCATTCAGGGTGACGACTGCCTACATTCTGCAGTGAACGTGCTACTCTTTGCCTCTCTTGGTATGTATTCAACTCTCTTGAATTGAAGGGCTTTAGCTATCAATTAAGCCTGATCCGTCCACTCCAAACTCATCCCGGAATAGCGATCTGTTTCCCTATCCGACTTCTATCTCTGGATATTATTTTTGTTGTCATGGAACGTGCATCAGTGATGTTAGTGCAACAGACTTTGGTGGGTGTTTCTGAGTGCGGACTAACTGGACGAGCCGGAGCATGCAACACAGGCCACAAGTGACTGACTGTAGAAGAGCCAAAAAGGCGTGCCAGATAGCTGCCACTCCAGGTTGTGCTGTCAGTCCAGGTGGCACAAGGGGCCCGCCCTTGTCTTAGGAGCGACGGTACAGGTGGGGGCATGTCTAGGAGGGCTTATTCTAATGTTCTACGGCGTTATCCATTAGTCTGGAAGGCAG
Organism: Bryoerythrophyllum caledonicum; assembly: GCA_963971425.1. Taxonomy (NCBI): domain Eukaryota; kingdom Viridiplantae; phylum Streptophyta; class Bryopsida; order Pottiales; family Pottiaceae; genus Bryoerythrophyllum; species Bryoerythrophyllum caledonicum. The sequence goes on along the minus strand of CAXARX010000257.1, from coordinate 9,844 downwards.
AAGAAGAGAAGAGAAGAACAGACAAGTGGAGAGCCTTGCTTGGAGATCCTTGTCGTTCTCATAATCCCCAGCGCAGACTTGGATTGTCTCGCTCCCCCAATTCTCTTGCGCCGTCTCCATCCCCATTGTCTGCAATTCTCCTCACTCGGTCGCCATGGCCGGAACGGTTCTCCTCGTGCAGCATCCTCAATTGGCTTTGTTCCAAGGCCTCAGAGGCACAAGCGCCTGCGTTCAACAGCTCAATCCTGGCCATGTCCAGGTCTCCTACTCTGCTCGCCGATATCCGGCTGCGGTGAGGGCGAATTCGCCGAGTGCGGGTGCAGCCAGTGGCGATGCGGGTGCCGCCAGCCCTCCGTCGACGTCGAAGAAGTCGAGTATTCTGTGCCAGAGCTGTGACGGCAACGGCGCCGTGGCGTGCTCGCAGTGTCACGGCGAAGGCGTAAACTCGGAAGATCATTTCAACGGGCGTTTCAAAATTGGCGGCACGTGTTGGTTGTGTCGTGGGAAGCGCCAGATGTTGTGCGGCAACTGCAATGGAGCTGGCTTCATGGGTGGGTTTATGAATACGCAGGACGAGTGAGTGAGTGAATGATAGGTAGAGTGGCGGGGAATTCGCAGCACCCTGCTTGACCTCACGCACGCCGCGCATCGCAATTTTTCTACTCTCATTAGGTGTGCTAAACCTAGGGTTTTACTAGGGTTTTACTAGGGTTGGATGTTTGGTTCAGAGAGCGCAGGGTTGATAAATTATGAAACATTTATAGCTCCTGCACTTTTGTATTCTAATTTGCAACTTTTTGGAATCTTAAGCGGCGGATCTTTGAATTTTATTTTTGGTGGAATATGGAAGCCTTTTACGAAATGGTCTAGACACGCCCACGCTCACGACGAGGTTAAACGTTGAGGGATTAGACCCAGTGCAGGGTTGTAAAGTAGGATCATGAAATTGGCACCTTAATCTTCGTAGGTTAAGTCCCAGTTGTCGGCGTTAATTAGTCTTGAAATAGTTAGCGTGGGCGAGTGTTCTCAACTGTGGAGAAGAGCACGGTGGACTGGAGCGCCTGCACCCTCGTAGCGTGGCGTCGGAGGCGGCTTGGCCCAATTGCTTCGTTTGACTCTGAATCCAAGTACGGTGTAGCGCCGAAGACCAGGTGAAGGAATTGGAGTTCCCGGCGCCGAAGGTGTCTGACGTGGGCGCGGCGGCGGGGCTTTCCGGGGCTGGCAGTCAAGAATCGGGCACGAATGAAGGGCGGCGATTGAACTTGGACGCATTGGTCGGGAAGCGGATGAGGATTTGTGTGCCGGGTCGGCGCAATTAGGGTTTTGGCACCGCGGTCGTTGGGTTCGCGTTCGTGGTGGCACGAGCTATTATGCCGACGATGAATTAGGGTTTCGGCTAGATCCTAGTATGGGGGCCCCGCGATACAGATGAGTTCAGAGTGGTCTAAGGCAACTACAGAAACGTGAACCACTAAGGCTGAGAATTGAGCCCTCTCTTGTTCAAATTTGTAGTCAGGGTTAGTTAGCTCTGTGAAATAATGGTAACCTAGGTTTATTTTGTAATTGTGATTATATTACATTCTTCCATGATGGCTGGTGGTTGCTGATGGGTGTTTGTGAATGCATGCTGACCGGAAGGATTAGCTTGCAAGTTAGGATTACAGGATTGGAGTTCACCGGGTGTGCGGAAGCCCAGTGCTTGTGCATTTGTGCATGATTGATGACAATTCTCAGGGCATTGCTATTAATACATTCATCATCCCTTTAACCCTTAAACGCTGAAGAGGCCGAAAATCGGTCGATGTACAAAACATGAAAACATGTTTTCATCCTCTCCTTTTGAAATTTCCTTTGGTGTGCGTAGCATATGATGATGTAAATGCCCTCATTGAAGTGTTCTTCGTGTATTAAAAATTGGATCACCAAAGTTTCTTTCTTAGTGTATTTCGTTACTTTCAAGCATCTTATTTATAATTTAAAATTTATCTATCAAATTACTCCCTCCGTCCCAAAATGATCTTCATGTTGGATAAAATGTTCCGGATTGAGGTTGAAAATAATGCTTTTTTAAGAATAAATTGAGTTTTGAGTAAAGTTTGGTGCATTCCTAATATTTTGAAATTTTGAGTTCTCGAACTCTTTGCAAAATGTGAATTTTGAGCACTCAAAAATGAGATTTTTAAGGGTTTTTCGAGAAGCACTAATGGCCATTGATCTGGTTAGTTATTGAGGATCAGAGCAAGATTTAATTGATCAAATTTCAACCCTGAAATTAGACATTGTTGCTTTTTGGAGCTCATGTCAATAGTACTTACTTGGATGTGATTGGAGTTTCGTCTCAATAGTATGCTCTCAATGCTTGTGATTGGATTTCTATTCCTTCTCTATAGGAAGAGCCTCCAACCCCTTTAACTTCTATATTAGTTCCATACTAGAATATGATTTAGGAAGATCATTTTGGGATAGAAAAATGAAAGGCAACCGGAAGATCATTTTCGGATGGAGGGAGTATCTTTTCTAAATATGAAGTCAACTAATAAAATGAAACTTACAAGGTATAGTTTCTACTCCAATTTGAAATTTTGAAAAATTCGTTAAATTGCATGTTTTCCTGCAATTTGAACCGTGGACCTAAAACCACATTGGATTTATTTACTAAGTATACACTGACTCGGAAATTTGGTTAACACTCTGATATTCTACACTGTGATTTGTGTTTGTGACGAAATTCTCAATTTTTATAGCTTATTTTGAATTTAATATGAAGTTTCTTTACTTTTCTTTTAAAAAATCATAATAAATTGAAATCTTCACATAAAATTATAATGTTTTTTTTTTTATATATGTAGTGTTTACTTGCCATCATCTTCAAAAATTCAAATATTAAATTTTAATTGTTTTTATAGTGCCAAAACATATTGTCGAAAACATTTCTAATTCCATGGAAATCCCATTTAAATATGCTTAGTCCTTCAAGGGTTAAGGGCATCCTTACATGATTGGTAGGTGGGTGAACTTCACAAGAGCAGCTAGCTACACTTGCTAGAGATTCATGTCCACTCCGGTTGGTGGAAATTTGTTAAGTAAAAAAGTGACATTGATTTCTTGACATTAGCTAGTCTAAAACCAATAAGAGTGATTTCCTACATCGGTGAAGTTGTAAGTCCAAAATTTGCAACTAACAAGAGTGGTTACGAATATTGATGAAGTTGTAAATCCAAATTTTGTGCTTGCCCATTTCGGTAACCAAATCAATTTTTTTGGTCTTATCATATTATCTAAGCTAGGTTTATATTGTTCATTCATTCATAATGTAAGGACTTTAGCCATCATCAACTCTCTTCTCATCAGAGCGATGGGGTTCTATTTAATTAATTAAGTCCAACTAGATTGGATTGAATTAATGAAAATACATTAGCTCTGATCTTTGACTAGGAAAATCTGTTCTTGTAGATTTAGTACACTAAATAGTGAAATTAGGTTGTCCCTCTCTAATTGCTTTACATTTCACACTATAAACATTTACCACTTGTAGTAATCTTCAATAATTATTGCAATAAATTTTTTTTAATAAGTAAATAAGCCTTTAATCCACAAAACCCTAATACCAAGATTGCTTCGTAGAATCACATGTGTCTTTACTTGTACCTCCACAAGGATATAGTGAGGACGTAGTAAGTCAAAAGTTAATTTCATAGGCAACTTTTTTGAAAAGGCAATCTAATTCCATTGTTTAGCGTTGTCAATTAGTTTTGCATTGATTGATTGAGTTTGAATAATTAATTAGGTTCTATTTTAATAAACTTATTTAGTTACATAATTAGGGCTTTGGATTTTGTCAAGTTCGATTTAAATACACATAGGTAATTATCTAGGTTGATTAGTTAATGTAGATTTAATTAATTAGAAATATGTTAATTAACTAAGTCCAACTTAATTGTACTTGAATAATTAATAAATACGGCTAGTTTAATTTATTTGGATTAGTTATGGTGCACATATAATTTTGGTAAAGTTAGTTTAATTCACTTGTAGTAGAAACCAATTACCATAAGACTTTATTAGCCATTATTCTAGGATTAAGCTTCATCCATGTTCAAATAGGATTTAATTAAGGACTAAGTTTAATTAAAACCTCGTTAAGTGTGATTATCCTTTAAAAGGAAATGGTATAAATAGGTTTAGCATTGATATTGTTAGGTCTGGTAAGTCTCGCAAGTAATTAAGTTAGTAGCACATCGCTCACAGCTCATCTTATGAATGTTTGAACCTCCGAGGTAAAAACATTTGCACTTGTGGCTTCTAGATCTACAATTCAATCACTCATATTGTCATTGCAAGATACATGATTTGTAATTCTTGTACACACATCTCCTCTTCAATGTTATCACTCATAGAAACTATACTCGTGAATGCAAACTCATATTCTTTTAAATAGTTTTATTTAGACTCTTCCTCTCATTGTTCTTGCGTTTGAAGCAAAATTTTGCAATATGACCCTTGTTATCGCAATTGACGAATTTGTTCTCGCTGAAAGTCTTACAAGCATTACCTCTAGATTGCTTGGCAACAAGTGCATTACCATCTCTACAAGACTTATTCTCCTTGTGCCGTGAAAGCTAATGCAACATCTGCGTTGTCACGAAGTCTAGAGTTATTTCTCAAATGACGTTCGACTTCAGCGACACAATAAAGTACTTGCATGAAGGCTGAAGACTCTCTAGTAGCATCATGATCATGTTGTCATCCGAATGGTTACATTCGCTTCTTTAAGTCGATTCTCAAGCACTTTTGACGTTGTTAATGTGTGCCAACATATCGTCTTCCTCCATCTTGATGGTTTAGGAACTTGAGCTTTAAAAAGAAGATGTTGGTCAAATTCTTTGCTTGGTGAATGTTGCAAAGTTTTGTACATGCATTGGCGAGTGTCTTGCATGATCAAAATGTTCGAAAGTTGCAAATTTGAGAGATTGATGGCAAAAATGACAAAAGCCTTATTCTTGCGCCTCTTGTATGCTTGCATAGTTTTGAAATTGAAATAAAAGTAAAGGGACTCCTCACTACCATCGACAATCTCTCACAACTCCTTCTTAACCAACACTATATCCATCTTTAAATAGAAATTGAAAAAAAGGACAAAGGAAGATGCACCAATATATAGCTCACACCCGTGCGCCTTTTCAAACCTCCAACTTTGAATGATTTAAAAAATAAAATCAACCAACCTCGGAATTTTCGTCCAAATCTAGAGTGTCTTTCTCATACAAATATCTAGAGTGTCTTTTTCATATAGACATCTAGAGTGTGTTTCTCATATAAATATCTAGACTTCATAAGTGAGGTTAAAATATGCGAGGGAGAATTGTATGGAATGTGTCTTGATGCATCTTGATCATTTCAACACTTATAGTTTCAATTGTTTTATGATGTGATCAATGACGATTTTCACACCATTAGCCATAAATGGGTGAATGATCTAAATTGTGACCGCTTGTTTGTTATACATTTGCTGGTGATCAAAGTATGATTTTGCACCATGAAAAGTGTATTTAGTAGTGAGAAGGATGAGCAATCAAAGCAACTGAAGGCACCGTTGGATTTGCATTTGTTGAGCATAGACGAATGTTTATTGAAGTTGACCATGAGGTCTCAACCTACTAACGCAATGCAATTGTTTCATGATATGAACTCCGTCACCAAGTTGTGGAAGAAGCTTGGGTGCAATGCGTTGTTGCTCAACAAACTGTCTGAGTATATGAAGTTGGCCAAAATTCCAGTGACAACAGTTTTTGGGTTGATGTGAGGATGAGAGGACATTCTCCACGTTGTTCTTCATCTAGAGTAAACTCATGAACGGCCTTCAAGGCAATCTTGACACAACTATAAAGATGTTTTCTCAAGGGTGGTATGACATTAAATCCTTCCTTATAAAGTTGTATTGGATCACTGGAAAGAAGCTAAAGAGATGCATGGGGTAGACTTGGGAGTTCTTGTGTCTCTATAACATCTGTAAGTTTAGGCTTGTTGATTTATTACAATTTGTTTTCTTGTAACAATTGATACTAACTGGATTAGGAAGTTGGTGGGATTAGATGTTGGAATGGGCAGTTCTAGAGTTTTAATTCCCCCATCTAATTGCTTTGTATGATTGTGTGTTTTATAATCATATTTTGCTTTACACTCGTTTGTTTTTACCAATCATGTTTTACATTGTGTATTTGTTTGTGTGAAGTTGGTTTTGTTTTGTAAAGTTGTCTGTTTGATCATCATGTTATGTTTTCCTTTGTACACATGTTTGTATTGTAGTGAGCACTTGTAGATTTTTTGTAAAACATTTAATACTGTCACAAGTACGGAAGACAATCTTAACCCCTGAATGCCCAAGGCCTTCTCCGCACTTGGCAATTTTGCAAAGATGTATTATAAAATGCAACTAAAAAGAACATTTTGAACTTGATACATAAACAAAAGTCGTATATTACGAATTTTGGATTCCAACCTTACGGTTAGATCTATAATTACAATCACTAATATATTTGTATAAATTTTGAAATGCAAAATTCTAAATTATTTTGTAATTCAATAACAAATAAAAAATTGACAATTTGAGGATGAAATTTTTTTGATTGGTTGAAATATTGTATTCTTAGAGTGATGATTTTTGGAGATATTTTTAATGCTTAATTTTATGAGTTGACTTATTAAGGGGCATATTTGATCAATTTTATACTAATATTTTAGAAATTTTTGGTGAAACATAACTACACCAAATGAGGCATAAGATTTTCACAAACACTTGGTTTTTTAATCCATCGCACCAACATGAAGTTAACTTCCCATAAATTTTGTGATAAAGAATCCACCCTAAAAATTAGATGGATGATGAGATAATGGGGATGAAAACTGTCCATCGTCCAAAATCTAGAAGCTTGGGCAGTTAGGGGTGAAGGAACTCAGCTCCAGCACCTAAACCTAAACCTTGGAAATCTAGGTGTCTAATTTCAAGCCATGAAATCTAGCACGTGTCTGAAATGAACCCATGACACTCACATATAGCCAACATCTTTTAACATGGATAAAACTCCAATCGCCACTCTTGTTTTGAACAAAAAAAATACAGTAACAACTATTAACTATAGAAGAGGAAAAAAAAAGGTCGTGCTAAAAAGTACAAAGCTAGTGGTTGAACAAGTCTACAAATGCTACCTGACGCGGCATGTGGATGCAATTAAGGTAAAACATCCCATTATGGACAGAATACCCATTGTGGACATCTTGAAAATGATCCATTGTGGATTTGTCTCAATTAATGAGATTTGGACCATAATCAATGCTTTGGTTGATTGGAATGGAGTTATTAGTGACCACAATAGGAGCTTTGAACTTTTCAGTATAAATTTATTGAAGAAAGTGATTTTTAAGACCTTCCGTGTTAAAAAATATTGTGATTACAATGGGTGAGTAAGATGAGTGTTATGGATACAATTTTGTTGGTTTTGGGATAGCCTAGAGATTGTTTAGGATAGATGAGCAAAACTCTCAAAATTTTATAGCAAATTCATATTGTATTGGAAAAATATAATTTCAATTGCTCTCCCCATTTCCAACACTTATCCTAATGTGAGAAGAAAATTTAGAAAAATTCGGCAACGCCATACAAGCAAACTCTTCATTCTGCTTGTAATGGGATTGTTTATCTACGTGGCCCTTGCTGAAATCATAAACAATAATGCTCCTCTTTACAGTTGCAGATAATGAACGGGGAGTACTGGCATTTAGTTACATGTTAGGTGAATTTTTTTGAAGATTTCTGAATCTGTAAAAAAATTTAGGACGAGGTTCCGAATGAGGAAGTTACTTCTTTGGAAATGGAGTAGACACTGAAATAAAAACTAGGTAAATTGTATGGTTTTTTTGCCATATATGGCGGAAAATTACTGGCTGCTTGTGGAGATACCCGGTTTACGACTGATGTCCGCAAATCTTTGGGGCATTTTTTTAGTATTAGGTAGGGGATTTTTTTGGTTTTGGCCTTTGGGTCAGCAGGACAAGGCGTTGTCGTGTCGTAAATTAAGTACATAGTGTAAAAATATATTATAATATGTTTTATTGAGTAGCTCCAAAGTAACGCCGTTCCATTGAGGTGCATGATATGAATATAAAGGACGGTTTTGCCTTAGAGCTTCATTGAATTCCATTAGTCATATTTGTTTTTTACTTTTGATATAGAATGTTGAATTGGAAGGTCTAAAAATGAGAGCCTCAACCGGAGGCTGAACTTGAGCTTTGACTTTCACAAATGTCAGATCGGCCTCTTTTTTTTTAGAAGATCCTACATTGCCACTTGAGCATCCTCGAGATGAGGCAAGACCTTCTCGACCGTCGAAGCAACTTCAACATAATGCTCGAACATGTCGAAGCAACCTTCAACATAATGCTCGAACATGTCGAAGCAACCTTCAACATAATGCTCGAACATGTCGAAGCAAACCTTCAACATATTGCTCGAACATGTCGAAGCAACCTTCAACCTGTGGCGACTATGCGCAAGTGCACATCAAATTTTAGCGTCCATCCATTGGCTTGGAAGAGCTTGCATACCACTCATACTCTGCGCTTTGCTGATCGCTTCCGCCCCATCAGCCATCTCTGGTGCTTGTTCTCATCGACCCTATGATCCTATTTTTGTTGATGTTTGAGTCTGTCCTACCATTGTTCATATTCGAGTGTGTTCCATCGATGTGCTCTCGTGGTGTGATTTGAAAGTATCATATTATTCACTCTCTCCCATGGCTACTAATGTTCATGTCCGTTCCATCGCTGTTGTGCTCTTGTGGTGAGATTTGAAGGTATCACATCATTCAGTCCGTCCCATCGTTGTTTATGTACTGTGATGATCTAATCTTCTTTTGTGGTCTTCAAATCTTCAACTTGTGTTATTTTTGTATCGTCTTCATCTCTTGCTGTACAATCTTATGCGCTTGAACTCGTCTAAGGGTCTTGTTTTCATTGCGTATTGCGCGTCGGGTGTCTTCTACTGCCGCGCAGCCTGTGCACAAATCTCGTCTATTGCTGTCATCTTCATCTCTTACTCTGCAAGTTGTGCTCTTGATGGTTTTCAGGTGATCAAACTTGGATTTTTTTAATCATTGCTATGCAACTTGTACTCTCGGATCTTCAAGGTTTTTGGGTGATTCGCTTGCCTTTTTCTCTACGGTTGCACCATTGTTGTGCACCTTCTTCTAGTCCATTCCATTGCTTTTTGAGGTTCTCGAATTTCAAAGGTTTCGGGTGATTGGCGTCAGCTTTTTGTCTACTACTGCATTGCAGTTTGTTTGGGTCCGTCCATGCTTTCAGAGGTGATTGGTTTCGGGTGTTTAACGTCGGGTTTTTCTACCGTTGTTGTGTAGCTTGTTCGAATCCTTCCATCGCTTACAGAGGTGATTAGTTTTTGGGTGTTTGGGTTGGCTATTCTCAGTCTTGCCGTGATCCTGCTTCAAGCTAGTCTGCGTTGATACCCACTGCTTCAACGCGATGACGTCGATTTTTTCTACCGTTGAGGGTTGAGGGTTTTTGGCGTTGAATTTTTCTACCAGGCAAATGCAATTTGTGCTCGTGAGGTATCGCGGTCGTTCCATTGCCCGTTGTGATCATCTTTGAGTCTACGACGTTGATAGTTAGATGAGTAAGACCGATTTTATTTGGTTTTCAATTCTTTTCATGTTTTGTTTTTTTGTTTTTGTCTTCTCCATTTGTTTGTTTGTGGGCTTTAGTTATTTCATACTTTGTTTGTCATTCATAAAATTATTTCAATTTTCCAAGCATTTGCTTAAGAATTCGAAAA
>CAXARX010000256.1:0-54491 GCA_963971425.1 Bryoerythrophyllum caledonicum | reverse complement strand
CACCACCTTCATCCTAGGGCCGCCGCGGAGCGCGGCCGAGGCCGCGGCGCGGCAGCAGCGCTCGCCCCACATCCCCGGTGCGGCGCCCGCGCTGCGAATCCAGGGACCTTCCCACGTATCTGCTCTCGCAGGGCCCCGAGCGCAATTGGTTATTTCGCTTGCAACAAGACGTCCAGAGCCCGATGCTACCCGACTGCGATTGCCTCCTCTTCAACACGTTCCACGACCTGGAGGGCGAGGCGCTGGACTCCATGACCGGCTACGTGAACGCGAACATCTTCGCAGTTGGGCCTCTTGTCGTAGATGGGAATCCGGATTATCACCCGCCGTCGTGGCTCGATAGTCGCCCGCCTCACTCGGTTCTCTACATTTCTTTCGGAAGCATAGCCGGCGCATCCGCGCAGCAGATGCAAGAGTTCATGCTCGGGCTTGAGACGAGCGGGCACGCGTTCCTGTGGGTGGTCCGACCGGACACCGTCGCGGACGCGTACGAGGAGTTCCAAACCATGTTCGCGGAGTTCGTGGCGCGAACGCGCGACCGCGCGCTGGTGGTGCCGTGGGCGCCCCAGACGGCCGTGCTCGCGCACCCCGCGGTGGGCGCGTTCCTCACGCACTGCGGCTGGAACTCCACCATCGAGAGCGTGTCCAGCGGCGTGCCCATACTGGCGTGGGCCCGATTCGGCGACCAGTCCACCAACTGCCGCTACATCACGCACGTCTGGAAGATCGGGCTCGCACTGCAGGGCCTGGAAGACGTGGAGGAGCCTCAGGGAGGACCGCTTGTGGCCAAGGAGGAGATAGAGCGCAAGGTTAGGTTGGTGATGGGACCGGAAGTTGACGACGTCCGCGCCAGGTCGAGAGAGCTCGCGATGGCCGCCAGGGCCGCGGTCGCCGAAGGAGGGTCCTCACAGCTCGCCCTGGCGAAGTTTGTGGAACTGGCCGAGAGCTGGAGAATCGCCACACAATTGCATCCGCAGAGTTGAATATTACACATAATTGATGGGACGGTAGATATTGCATCAATCTGGAGCAAAGTACTGTCACGACGTTGATACAGAATATACATGAGACAGCGGAGTAAGTTAGTGGCAGTGATTCAAGCACCAACCACCGAATGGCTGTTCCTAATTGTGAGCGCCTAATTTGTCCGAATAGAGTGTCTCGGCTGTGTAGAGTGCAGGCAGAGGAAGTTGCTAAATGCCTTTCACTCAGTAACTATGCACGGAATGGCTGTGCAGGCAACTCGATCAGTCCACCACTAACGAAGTTCCGGCCCAGCTCTTGATGACCATCGGCACGATGTCCACTCGGAGCAAGGACTGACAACTCTCAGAACTAGCAACTCTTATTTTGATGTGAAAATGATAAGGAGCGGCACTGAACCTCATTCTCAGAACTAAGCTTTAACTCTATTTCGATGTGAAATTGTTTGTATTGAAACCAAGTGGTTCAGCGTTGTGGTTCAACCTGAGAGCACTCTTCTCTTCGAGAAACGGGTGGTGCTCTGCCTCGTCTTACCTTACCGCTGTGATTATCATTGCGATAATCTTAACCCCTAAAAGCCCAGGCATTTTCCCTCATGAAACACTCCAAAACGGCCATCATCAACAAGTGGCAACGAAATCTAACATTACAGTCTAATTTTAGACTTTTAACCGTACAATCTTAAAATAGACACGTATATGAACTTACAATACAAATTTGGTTGCAATCCACCGCACGGATGTGAAGATTATAGCGTTTGAAGTGCAAAGAAAAGTATTTTTCCCCTTTTGCCTGGCAAGGTCAGCCTACTTTGACTAGGTATATCTTCTAGTTTTTACATTGAAATGTGATCAAATCTTTTACCAATATGACTTATATGTTGTTAGCTATTTGTGTGCAAAATTTGAGGTCAATTTGAGGGGTAATAGATGTAGAAATATACACTTTAGTGAAAGGGGGTACAAAATGTTGACAATTACTACGTAAGTGATATGAAATTGTTTGTTTCATACAAGTTGTTGCATTTGAGAATCCCAATGGTGGCAACTTTCAATTTATTTTTTCACTAATTTTAGAGAAATAAACGAGTAAAAATAGTAAAATCCATAATTTTCATGAATATATGGAATAAATAAAGCATTATGGGAAAGGGCAGTGCTTGAAATTGGATGGCCTATTTGTCCCGCCCTCGCAGTTGGACGGGAAAAAATAAAAAAATAAAAAAAATAATACTAATAATACTAATAATAATAATAATAATAAATTGGCGGGCCCGCTTCTGGCGCGGGATGCTGGAGGCCAGCTGACTGTTCATTGTTTGCTGTTTTTTTAAAAAACTATTTTAACAACTCTTTTAATAATTTTCAATGCTTTTTCTACTTGGACTTCGTGCATAGAAGTCTGGATTCCTTTCCTCGCACTTTGTGACTTTCTGTTCCAAAATTCTGCCCCTTTTTTCTCCTCAAATTGCATTGGTTGACATGGCTGCCCCAATAGTCCAGAGTCCCCATTTTGACCTTTGAAGGCTAATAACTTTTGAACCAAGAGTCCAAAATCATATTTGAAAAATTTCCCATATAGATTTCTTAAAAGACAATGCAGTGTAAAATTTTCATAAGAATCGGAGTATTTTTCCCGCTCAAAGATACATGCCCAAAATCCAAAACATACTTCCCAAGTACACTTGGGCTCTTAGGGGTTAACCTTGAAGAATTAGCCAGTCTCTCTTGCTATAAATAGGGCCCCATCCAAAAACGAAATAGGGGCCAGGTTTGGGCCCACCACCTTGTGCCCCCTCGGGTAAGTACCAACGAGGGGGTCAATTTGCCCTGGGCAAGATGGCCATAGCTATTTTCGGAGAGTTGCAGCAAATGCGTTGTCTCAAGGCCATCCAAATCAACCCTGCGATTCTCATGTGTCCACATTCATCCTTTCCGATTTTGGTTTTTGCTTGCTGAATTGAATTGTGGTTGCATGTGATTCAACCGTTTTCTTGGCCTGCCATTACCGCCGGTTGTTCTTAAAGGATTTAAAGGTTTCTCAAACGCACTCACAAGCAGAAATGCTATGTTGTGAGCTGTGAGTGGCGAGTGGCAAACAGTGAGCATTGAATTTTACAATTTTATTTTCCACGATATTTTCAAAATCTGAAAGCGACGCCAATGGCCGTAGGTTATATTTAGTCTATAGTGGCATATTGAAAAAAACATGTAAAAACCTTCATTGACAACATATGTGGGCATATTGAAGTCTGAACTATTGAGGGTCTTATTGCAACAATTATTCAAAAAAGTGAAAGGGGCACTTATGGCAGTGCGTGTAAGTTAAGAGTAATGAAACATGTTGGACCTACTTGTTGGTCGGATTTATACATAATTTATTGACAAAGGAGATTGTCCAAAAATATGAGAAAATTAAAGAAATTAATGTAAGGTGTTGCAAGTTGTCGGGTTAGTATTCCTCCGAAAGACACTTAATTGTCCTTAAATGTTTCCAAAGTAAACCGCTCCGGTGTCGTTCCTTCAGAGACCTACTGTTTCTTTCGGAATAAACTACAAAAGTAAACTATCAAACACCACTCCACATGTTAGCTTTCCTACTCATTCCGCACAATATCCAGATCCTTTCGGATTCCGGACTTCTTACAGTAGCTTCCGGGACTAACTTCCGGACAACTAGATGGAAGTTTTATTTATCTCTGTTTCTCCTTAGAGAGTCTTCCGGACGGTTTAAACGAGTGACCAGAAGGCCACTAATCAGGTTTGTGTAAGTGGCCGGATTCCCCACTGTCTTGTGACTTAATGTGGCTAGACATCCACTGCCTCGTAACTTAACGTGGCTTAAAACCTACTCTCCCTACTCGTTAACCGGTGTACGGTTGTTGTTGCTGGACCCACGCTCTCACAACATCCTGATAGCCATCCGGACGCGGTCACGCAGAGGTGAATCCAGACTACAACAACATTCCGGTTAGTACTACGGTAGTTCTATCGAGTGAGCCTTACAGCTTGCAAGGAGGATTTCCTTCTAGGCATATTGTGGGAATCTGTTCCCATTAGATTCCGTAAATAGCCATAAAATCTGGTAAAAATAGACATGTATAAAAATTTAGTTGATAGGACAATCTAGAATAGCACAAGCCAATAGAATTAGTGGATAAGAACTCTAGGTCCAAATCGGTATCCTTAAACGGTACTATTAGAGTACGAATCCGGAATCCAGCAGAATCCGGCCCGAAATCCGGCCAAGATTGGAAAGAACTATTCTGAAAGAATCCGAAATCCGGAATCTGCTGGATCCGAACTATTCTGAAAGAGACCGAAATCCGGCCAAGACTGGAAACCAGCAGAATCCAGAATCCGGCCAAGACCGGACTATTTCGGAAGAGACCGGAATCCGGCCAAGACTAGACATCCAGTCAAAACCGGAATCCGAATCCGTTATCATGAGTCCGACTCCTTCCGACGGCCGAATAGAACTCGGACGCAACTATAAAGGACCGGCAACGAAGGTGGTGCCACCAACAGAAGAACATCACGCACCAACTTCCGGATTGAAGGCCAAAGACCCGGAATGGACTCCAGAAGAGAGTGGACAATGGAAGGATAGGTGTGGAGGAATCACCTAGGCATAGGAGCTCTAGGCTTAAGGGTGTTCAGAACATCCCCTATCTAGATCTAGGATTAGAGTTAGAAAATTCTTAGTTACTTAGGTTTACTTGCGATTAACGATAGGGCTTTGAATTGCACCCGGCCACCAAACCCTAGATTAAGAAATTTCATATCTACCTTAAGATTTAGGAACGGTAAATCCGGATCTTAGATTGTTGCAAGTCGTCGGGTCAGCACTCCCCCAGCTAGCACTTAATTGCTATTAAATACAACCAAAGTAAACCACTCTGGTGTTGTTCCCACAAAGACCTATTGTTCTTTCCCTAAAAGATAGACAAAACTAAACTACCAAAGACTATTCCACCGGTTAGCTTTTCTATTCATTCATTTGCTTAGAATCCGGATCCTTTCGGATTCCGGAGGTCTTACAATAGCTTCCAGAACTAATTTCCGGAGAGTTGAAAGGGGTTTGATTTATCTCTGTTCCTCTTCAGAGAGTCTTTCGGACGGTTTAAACAAGTGATTGGAAGGCCACTCATCCTATTCTGTATAAGTGGCCGGATTTCCCACTATCTTGTAACACCATATTCATTATATTGGGAGATTGGGAGCCTCCCAAAATAATATGAAAAGCTTGAGCAAACCTAAATATGCAAATGTTAGTGATTTTCATAGTAACCTTTGAATACTATCTTTCGAGTTTGGTGTCCACTAAAATGGGAGGTGCGAAATTATTTTCAATGTAAAAACAGGCTAGAAAGAAATTGAAGTACATTTTTAGCTCCAGTCAAGCTGAAAGCAAGCAACACTTACATTTCCAAATATCATTCAAAAACAAAAGATCAAATGTCAAGGTACGAAAATGCATTTCTCAAATCGAAACACACTATCAGCTCGAGTCGAGCTGAATGTGCCCCAACAATTCCTATGCGATAAAACATTCAAAATAGCAAATATCAAAGGGCAAATCATCAAGCCCAGAATTCACTTCTCTCCAAAAAGAAAGCCATACACATTCAGCTCGAGTTGAGCTGAATGTGCCCAAGCAATTCCTATGCGATAAACCATTCAGCATAGCAAATAATAAAATATCAAAACTCTGAAATGTATTAAACTCCACAAGAAATGGGTGTACACTTTCAGCTCGATTCGAGCTAAAATCACGCCAACAAATTTTGATCTTATGCACACATTCTTAGATACTAGTATAAGAGTAACATCTTTGTACTAAAAATCATTGCAAAGAAGACGGCGCGGCATCCCTGATCAAACTATCTTGGATGATTTGAACTTGATTTCTAGGGATCTTCACAACAGGAAATTCACTCCTACTTCTAGACTTCCATGCAGTCAATAGAGATCCGGTGTCCTCCCATTGCGGATGTTGCTCGTCATCAATTGTCCATTGTAGACCGTTGGAAGAGGCCCATCCATCATAGCATCTTTGGACATTTGCATCGCGCGAAGTGGGGCGGAAGTACTGTATTTTGATAGAGTTAGGCCTTTCCAGATCCGAATTAGGGTCCGAGAGCGCTTGTGCAATCCAAACAGGACGTTCATCTCCATCACACGGTCTTAATGCAACAAAATAGCCTGAGTAAACGTCTCGATTAATCCGAAAAGAAGGGGCTGGCCTATCTCGACTCTGCCCAACAAAATGGTCATCGTCATCATGATCCTCACGAACAGCGCCCACACTAGTGAATTGGTCCTCGATCGTCTGACCAATACGACTAGAAGGCCAAAAACCATCCTGTAGAGAGGTGGGCAAGTCCATTGGTTGACTAAGTGACTCTCTAACTGCCCGCCAATAGTAGCTCAAAGGCTCATATCGCCTTCGATATTCACCTGTACGATCCTCACGTGCTTGATGCTCCCAATATGAAATGAATCCAGAAAGACCTTTAATCACTTCAGGAAGATTGCGCATTGCATGTGGCTGTAATGAAGGTGGTTCTCCACGTGGCCACAAAGACCTCCCATTTGAATCCTCCTTCCACAATTTGATCCCACCCCCTTCTCTTGGAAGCCAATCATCTTGATGACAAAGAATCTTGTATTTCATCATGGGACATCCGTTGGAGTCAACAAAGAATTTGAATTGGTGAGCCTTTGTGTGGCCCTGCAATGCTTCGTCTCCACCTGCAATACCTTCACTAATAAAGGACTTGAAGTCCGGGACTTCTTCAATCAAGTGGGGGATTGTTGGCACACTTTCGTTCTCCATAAATGATCTCATAAGCAAAGGGATCGTGGGGAAACTCTCCTTCTTCAAAGCCATACTCCATCGACCGAATAATGCATCAATGTCATCATGTGTGTGGCCAACAAGCATGAAATTAACATAAACCTCTCGGAAGATACCCTTTGCAACAAGAAGAGACCAAAAGCAAAACACATATCTATTTTTGTTGTCACTGACCGCATTGTCCATTTGCACATGCAAAATAGGCGGCAAAGGTTTTGCTGTAGCTAGAGACTCAGGTGCGGCACGGAGGAATGGGACACAAGTATCTGAAGCTCCTTGCAAAACAGCTCGAAACAATGCAGTTCTCCCCGAATCCAAAAATAATTGTCGAGACGATGTCTTCGAAGGTTGTTCTAAGTCTCGCAACAATCTAGCAAAAGATCCCACTGTATAGTTGACATCATGTGGGTAAATGTCCAAGCCATAATGAGCATAACGAACATCACCATGACCATGTGCAAGCATTCCAGTAACAGAGATGGGCAACTTCATCAGACCATCTAAATGTTTCGTCTTGTGAGAGAGGACAGGAGATGCAGTCTTTGAGTGATCCATCTTGTCGTGCATAATCGTAACACATTCATCCGGAAACTCTTGAGAGCGGTAACGGTTGGAATAATACAACTCTCGATGAGCCCATGCTGAATCCAAATGGAGATTCAACCTCTGCTGCCACATTAGCGCAGCTTCTGTTCCAGGTTGCTGCAACCTCCGATGGGAATGGTACTTATCACACGTTGAACAACGTGCAAAGTTATCCCCAGGTCGTTTTGCATTGTAATCGGAAAAATGGACCCGTCTAATCTTACTCAGCCCTGAAGTGGAAATTTGGGAAAGCCCGCAACCAACTAAATGGGCATCAATTGCAGGAATTTGATCTTTCCACTTGAAATTTGCGGGAAGAACTTTGGCGACGGATGTCTCACCCGAAGGCAAGATGCGGGACTTGTGGGGCATGTGGTCAGCATTTCTATTAAGAATGACACGTAATGCTGCGGTAGCGACTACTGTGTGATTTCTAGGTTTCCGTTTCCCAGAATTACCATGGGCTTGCGCGACTACACCAGCCGCTGCATCCTTGGCATATTCATAGAACGAGGTTTCACTGACGCCCATGATGTGCTGCCAAGCAGCTGCGCACACATCAACGCCCTCAATGGTCACCACATTTCTACCGTTATTGTCCACATGAAATTGTCCGTGAACATCTAGCTTCATATGCCTTCGAAATTGAACGGAGGTTCCAAAATACATCCTCATCCGCAATACCTTAATCTTCAATCGTGGGAAGCGTTGAACACAACTCCTCAAGCAACAGCGTTTTCCAGCAACAGAGTTGATAGATTCGTCAGAGAGGAGAATTGATGATTTTGTTGAAACCATGGTTGAAGGGATCCTAGATGAACTTTCGTAAGAGCGAGTCCTCTCTCCAAGAGACCGGCTTCTCATTGCCATTACAGAATTGTAAGTATCATGCTGCTGGTGATGCAAGAGACTGACACTATTATAGAAAACTTGACCAACAGGCCAAATCTTAACACAATAACGCCATTCGTCCGGTGCTTCATCTTCAACTAATGTCCTGGAGACCTGAATGGCAACGTGCATATCACCTAATGGAGCATCAGACCCAGAAATAGCCGTGGTGTGAAGGTTGCGAAGTATTCCAGTGGCAATTGTAACTCCGGACAGGTTTTTCATTTCGACTATCTTACCAACCCAAGAATGCCTTGGGAGAACTTCGAATTCCATCAAATCAGCATCTACTGGATCGTGGAAAGACGAGTTGTCACTTGACAAATCAAAATCATCATCGATTGAGGCACCGGTTGAAGTGTCCATCTCGGCACTGCAAAATTAAGGCAAAAGTGTAAATAGTTGTCGTAGTATAATAGTACTTCAAGGTCCATCCCACATCAATCAAAGTAAACAAAATAATAGCACAATTGTTCATCTCCACGATTAGGTGAAAACAAAGCACATTCAGCTCGGGTCGAGCTGAATGTGCACTGCATATTCAGCTCGGGTCGAGCTGAATGTGCACTGCATATTCAGCTCGGGTCGAGCTGAATGTGCACTGCATATTCAGCTCGGGTCGAGCAGAATGTGCACTGCATATTCAGCTCGGGTCGAGCTGAATGTGCACTGCATATTCAGCTCGGGTCGAGCAGAATGTGCACTGCATATTCAGCTCGACCCGAGCTGAATGTGCACTGCATATTCAGCTCGGGTCGAGCTGAATGTGCACTGCATATTCAGCTCGGGTCGAGCTGAATGTGCACTGCATATTCAGCTCGGGTCGAGCTAAATGTGCACTGCATATTCAGCTCGACCCGAGCTAAATGTGCACTGCATATTCAGCTCGGGTCGAGCTGAATGTGCACTGCTTCAAGCTAGAGTACTGAATCAAAACCCGAAGCATTCATACCAAGAAAAACTACGCATTTTGACAATTGCAAGAACATATATGTCATACTGACGTACAAATAATAATATGAATTCCTAAACCAGTACTAAGGAGGCGATTATGTTGATGCCGAAGTATCACCTCCTTCCTACAACTTTTTCTTTACATTGAAAATGATAGTATGAAATGTGCAAACCAAATGCCAAGTAAATCACCATAAAGTTTAGACAAAAGTCACTTACAAATGGTCCAATTGCGTGCACCAAAACGTCTTGAATGAAGGAAGAGAAAACCCTACTCTTTGTCACGGCCGCAGCAACCATTCACGACCACACATTCCGCATCTCTAGAAATTCCAAACACAACTAAGTTGACCTAGAATAATGTATCCACTTCTTGCTAGAGAACTGAATCAAAACCTGAAGCACTCATATCAACATAAACTACGCATTTTGACAGTTGCAAGAACATATATGTCATACTAACGTACAAATAATAAAATGAATCCCTAAACCAGTACTAAGGAGGCGATTGTGTTGACGCCAAAGTATCACCTCCTTCCTACAACTTTTTCATTATATTGAAAATGATAGTATCAAATGTGCAAACCAAAATAAAACGTATCAAATGTACAAATAAAAAAACGAATTCCTAAACCTGTACTCAGGAGGCGATTGTGTCGACGCCAAAGTATCACCTCCTTCCTACAACTTTTTCATTACATTAAAAATGATAGTATCAAATGTGCGAACCAAATGCCAAGTAAATCACCATAAAGTTTAGACAAAAGTCACTTACAAATGGTCCGATTGCGTGCACCAAAACGTCTTGAATGAAGAAGGAAGAGAAAACCCTACTCTTTGTCACGGCCGCAGCAACCATTCACGACCACACACCTCCGCATCTCTAGAAATTCCAAACGCAACTAAGTTGACCTAGAATAATGTATCCACTTCTTGCACAGAAATTTGACTTTGAATGCAATAGGTCTTTCAAATGTCGAGGCATACTTCGAGACAGTATAGATTCACGAAGGCTTGCCGAGTATTGAAAAGGTGCAAAAAGAGAGAGAGAGAGAGAGAGAGAGAGAGAGAGAGAGAGAGAGAGAGAGAGAGAGAGAGAGAGAGAGAGAGAAGAGGTTGGGGTGTATTGACCACGTCGAACAAGTTGCCGTTAAGAAAAGAGCGGGAATGACATCACGTTTGGTGGGGAGGAGCTATTCTAAATAAAGCATCTTTCAAACTTGACCAAAAAATTAACAAGCACATAAGTTTCTCCTCATATCTCGATGTAATGGAAGTTTCTATTTACATGATCAATTTCAGGTTATCAATTGGGGTTATGGGTATCAATTTAAATATGCAAGAATCAATTTAAATTTAAGGTATAGAATTATGTATCAATTTAAGGTTATCAATTGGGGTTATGGATATTTGAATACGGTCATTTATTTCCATATTAAAGATATTGATTATGACTAGATTATAAAAGTAAAGATTTAGGTTTAGGGTTCAAATTACATTTTGACATTTAGGGTTTAGGGTTTAAGGTTTAGGATTGCAAGTCCATGATATGAAGTGTAAATTATAGGGTTTAGGGTTTCGGACTAGACAATTCTAGAATTAGATTTATGGATTTGGGTTTAGGGTTTAGGTTCAAGGGTTTAGTTTTTAGGGTTTAAGGTCTTATAGTTTATTGTTTAGGTTTAATGATTTAAATATTAGGGTTCAGGGTTTTAGAGTTTAGTGTTTGGGGTTTAGGATTAGGGTTTAGATTAGCATCGAGATTACCACTGAATCAAAATGTCCTTTCTATAAGATTGTTTATCGTATCAAAATTGAATTGTGCCTTGGTATTGATTTAAGAAAATTCATTACATATCACCTAAAGATAAGATTTAAGAAGTCACTACACAAAAAGTTTCATTTACTGTAATTGCACGAATAGTGTACTTACTGTAGTACACTAATTGCAAACAAGTTGACAAATAGTGTACTAATTGCAAACAAGTGTACTTTCTCAAAAAGATTATTTGATCAATATTTACTTTATCAAAGATTACTTTATCGGAGTACACTTTATGGAAATATAATTTGTTTAAAACTTACTTTTTCAAGAGATTATTTTTTCAAGTTTTACTTCTTAAAAAGTTTACTTTTTTAGAATTGACTTTTTCAAACATTTACTTTTTCAAAAGTATACTTTTTCAAAATCTTAGTTTTTCAAAACCTTACTTTTTCAAAACCTCACTTTTTCAAAACTTTACTTTTTTCCAAGATTTCTTTTCAAAAGTTCACTTTTTCAAAAGTGAATTTTTTCAAATCTTTACTTTTTCAAATGTTTACATTTGGAAAAGCTTATTTTTACAAAAGTTTACCTTTGCAAAAGGTAAGTTGCCTTTTTTCCCCGAATTGATGTTTTTTCCTAGTTCTTGTTTTTTTCAAAAATGTTGTTTTTTCCTAATTGTTTTTTCCTAATTGTTGTTTTCGCAAAAATGTTGTTTTTTCCTATATGTTGTTTACCCAAATTGTTGTTTTTTCCTAATTGCTCTTTTTTCCCAATTGTTGTTTTTTCCAATTTTTTCTTTGGGAGTTTTAGTTTTTCTCTTTTTCACCTTTTCGTACACATAATTCTCTTCTACTTTCAATACACTAAACGTGCACGAGTAAAAAAGTAAATATTCCAATCTTTACAAAAGTTCACAAATAGTGTAGTAGTTCACATTTAGTGTATTATTTTGTCACTACGCTAATTGCGTAGTTGACAATTAGTGTATGGGTTCGTATTTAGTGTCCACTACACTAAATGAAACTTTTAGTGTACTTCATCTCATTTGTTATGAATCAATATTTACTCCTTTGAGTTGACTTTGCAAGATGATCTTGTCTCATGCGATATTGATTCACTTGCTATTATTAATTTATGTGTTTTATAATTCAAATCATCTTTGACCCTAAAGGCCCAAGAGTTCCCTTGAAGGATTCTAAGAATTTAAGGAAGTTCCTATAGAGTCAATTTATAAGTTTTTTGGTGTCGGCTCTAATAGCACATCCGTATCCTTTGATCGCAACATTATGCAATTGTCGCCATTATGGACATAAGTTTGAGTGCCTTCAAAAATTTATGATCGCAATGTTTTTTAACGTCATTCAAACATATTGCAAGTTGATGTGTAACTTTGCGCACTTGCAAAAGTTTGGTTCCATCACTCTTCCCTTTATTGCAAACGGTACTACCTTATATATGCATTCTTTCACACAAAATTCATGCGTTACATATTATACATAAGTATTTTCTACTATCCTTTCTCCCACATGAATAAGGGTCAAAGATCACATGCAAATGTAAAAACATTTGTTTAAAAAACTAAAGTTCATTATCTTGTACAACTATACTCGTATCAATATTTTCCATTGAAAACCACTAGTACTTTGGTTGAAAAACAATGGTAGTCTAGTATCCTCTAAGGCCTTCCCTGTTTCAACCGTAGAGTGTTACACATGTTTACAAAATTAATTTGAGTATTAGATTTGAGTATTGAATTTTCCTTGAATTTTATGGTATGATTTTTGGACTCCAGGGTCTGGTTTTGGGTGATTCCACGGAATGTGAGCAAGCTCCAAGGTTTGTTTTTTGTTCTGGACTCCAGTGCCTCATTTTCGTTTCTGACTCCAAGGAGGAAGCCCTCATCCTAGCACAATTTGAAGCAGTCGGGAGGACGGATATGGGATCACCCTGGGCGGGATCGGGTGTGCGCCGAGTATACGGGTGTGTGCCTTGGCGGGTATATTGCCGAAGAGGAAGGCGCAACACACATTTGGCACGGTCGATGCCTTCGATGGCGGTTTCAACAGCAGGGACCTGTAGCAGTAGTCGGGTTGGCCAAGTCAGCCTTTCAAGGGATAAAGGTTGTCATGCCATCATCTTTGCAAATGATGAGTTGTAAACTTGGAGTAAAAAAGTTGTGAAGATGGAGTTGTGATCTTGGAGGTTGGCATACAAAGTTGGAGTTGCAAAATTGCATATTCGAGTTGTGGAGATTGAAATTACAAGTTTTGAGATTGTAATTGCAAATTGAGTTTGTGGATGTGTGAAATTGAGATTGTAATTAAAAGTTGAGTTTGTGGGTGTGTGAAATTTGCATTTGTGTGTTGCAATTTGTGCTTATCCAAAATAAATTTGAAACTCTTGATTACAAATTTGATGTTCATAACATTTTTGAAATTCCATGTTAAAATGCAAAAAATCTAAAACCTAATTAATTTTTTTCTATTCTATTCTATTACATTATTAAAACTCGTGCATAGGTTTCAAAGATATATTTATATTTTATGTAGATTGTTGTTACTTTTTTTTTTAATATATTTTGTGATATAAAAACTACATTAAAATGGTTGAACTAATGCGTTGCAAAGCAAGCGCCAACTGCTAGTATGTATTTGAAAATACAATCTCATTATTGAAGTTTTGTTTCACAACAGATTAGGATTCTCAATCCATGAAAGATATTTGATAGTTTTCAAAATTAGATTTTTAATTTGAAGCCCCCTCATCCAATCACTAGATTCCAATCTACTTAGATATTTATTTAAACTCACTATTTTATCCATGATATTGCCATTAGGCCAAAATCTATGCATGTCTTTTAAATAGAATTAATTGTTTTGAACATATAAAAACTTTGGAATTGTATTTTTGGTTTTTATATATGTGCTATCACAAAAAGAAGAAGATTAAATATTGCAACTCAATTGTTTAATCATAAATCATCCAAAAACAAGAAATAAAAAAATATATATTGTATAATCCCAGTGTCTTTGATTTGCATTCACTACAGGAAGTTTTTGAGTATGATATATACAAGCCTATAGAGTAGGTGCAAAATGTATATAACACTAAAGGACCAGAGTCTCCTTCAGGGGGATTTATGATTTTGGGCAGGTTCCTAAAACTCGAAAAAAAATCTTTTTTCTCTAAATTTTTTATTCCGGATTGCCTCTGATAGGAGCTTCGTAGGCATATTTTTATTTTATTTTTTGGATTTGTGTTTTGAAAGTTGGTACCACTTAAAGCCAAAAGTGGGAACACCGGGCACCTCCAATTTTTTTGACAAAAGTTTCTATTGACATTGAGATTTTTCACACACATAAAGAATATTTCCTTTTCTGGAAATTTTCAATAAAAAATCTTGTCTTTAGTGTAAAAAGGCATTTTATTCCAAGTCAAACATTTTCACACATTGTCGGGCAACGGGGGAAAAAAACTTCATCTTTTCTACATAAGACCTAGAGATCTTCAAATTTTTCACTTTTTATTTTTTCAACAACAATATGTGGTGAAAACCTTCTTATTGACCGTTTTGATTATCATTTGAATACATACGTAGTACACAAAATAAAACGTGAAATGGCAATCATTGAACCTCCACTCCTTGCACACTTCTTTTGAATATGCTACACCCCTTTTCTACCTCTAAAAATTGGTGTGTTGGGAAATAACATCATGCTTAAGACAATGGTAAAAGATTTAGACCTTGTACAATGCAAAAATTTGATAAAAAGTGAAGTCAAAGTCTGTTGATCTACTCAACGCAGGGAAGAAAATCAACCATTGTTTTGACTTTAAACACTAAAATCTATCAATCTGTACGGTGGATTGCAACCAAAAGTTTAAGGCATGTTTATATGGAAGTTTTTTTAAGATCTTACGGTTGAAAATCCAAAATTCACTTTAAAATGTGATTTTCATGTCTCTTTTTGGCAGTGGCAGTTTTGGACTGGTTTTAGAGCGAAAGTGGTCGTGGTCCTTTAGGGGTTAATACATATATTCATTTAAAACGTAGAGGTTGGAGACCCTCTCTATTGATACAGTTGAAAATCAATTAACTGATTGTTGTTTAGCTTTTCATGAGGTTCTACAAAGACTTGACTTGTAGTGGAAATGGGCATGAAAGAAAATTCTAAATGAATGAAATAAGTGGGCCCCACTTTTTCATTTGTAGACTATCCAGACTTGAAAAGCTATGGTTTTGGGTGCATGACGGGTTTAGGTGTCGACCACAGAAAGTCTACCAACTGGCTCATCTCCACAACATGGATGAAAATCATCCAGAATCCATGCAACGATCAAACAGGAACCCGCGGATTAAATAAATAAAGCATCTTATACCTAAAACCGTTACTGGACTCGATGCCGTCACTAACCCCTATCTTGTAGATTTGATTCCACCCGTTTCTACATTTTTACGGTTTTAGACGCTGAGGTGTTTGGTGTATAAGCTCCCCCAAACTCTCCCTTCTCCGTGTGAGCGCCCGCATCTCGCGGAATGAAGCAATAGCAAGATAATTTCATTCATCCAAGTAACGAGAACCTGTCGATGAATTAAAAAATGAACTAACACCCAAAACCCAAAACCATTTTTCGTAGACTCCCGGCCTCTCGATCTCTGTTCTAGGTACATGAAACATCCGTTTTTGAGGTCCCTGATGGGTTTGAGGCTTCGTCTTCACCGTGTAAGAGCAGACTTTTGGCTCGGAGTTTCCCAGCCTTCGCTCTGTTTTCGTGTCCCACACCGTTGCACTTGCTTATCATCGCACCGATCCTTCTTGTCTTCATCTTTTATCTAAAAAAGACATGTTACACTAGAAATTGAATTTAGATAAGTATGCCCCATATTTGCCACCATCACAAAAAGAAGGATCATCCAACTAATCATATGGTATGAAATGCCATGGACGCACTTGCAAGGAGTGTAAATTTTCTACTCTTGAACAAGATACATTTGGTAGATTGAGGTGGATTTGTTGCAGTTCACGGGAAGATCAAAGAACCAAATCAAATGGACAAATTATGAATTGAAATGAGAAATTTTAGGCTAAAATCCAAATTTTAGCTGCTTTGGTCTTCCCAAGATGAGATTTGTGTAAAACCCATATATTACAGTTTTAACTTAGTTGCATTTTGGAAGATAATGGATAAGGTAACCCCTTGTATCCAATGAGAACTCATAATCAACACCAATAAAATTAGGGTATATCCAACTGACTTCCATCCCATTACCACCTATTTAGCTCCAAGTGAAGGTTAGGGACTCAAAAGAATCCCGTACTTTTTGCCGGCACTATTGGGGGTACCTATTAGCGGTCACCGGCTAAAAAAGGCAACACACTTTGAAAATTCACAAAGAATTTACATTTCATCGAAAAAGTATGAAATCACTTGGATTCAAATTGTAATTATATTGGCTATCACCGAAAATTAAATTAGGTAGAATTATTTCCTCCCTCCATATATGCACATTGCTTAACCCTATAAGACCGATGAGCTTTTTTAGCCTCCAAGAATCTAGGAGTGTTCTAAATCATGCAGAATAACATCAATACCACAAGGTACATAACATCAGAACCCCCACTTATGGAAATCATTGTCGCTGGTCTACGCTTGCACCGATATTTGCGGAGATTGTCTCAATAGAGCCCATCGTCCTCCACCTCTTTTTCATAGTTCAAGTCTTTAGCAGTTGCTATTGAGATTATGGAAAGAGGACCCGAAATGGGCCATAACTTGTTGGTTATGAACGGGTAAGGGAACGATGGGAATCATTAGAACAGAGAAGGGAGCGATGCGAACAGCGAAGCAGGAAAAGTCGGCTATGAACAGGTGAGGGAATGGTGGGAATCATGAGAACAAAGAAGGGAGCGATGCGAACAAAGAAGGGAGCGATGCGAACAAAGAAGGGAGCGATGCGATCAGCGAAGCAGGAAAAGGAAAGGAACAAATTTGGGAACAGGCGAGGGAACAGTGCGAACGGCGGAGGGCAAGAGGCCGGAGGGAGACGAAGGGCGTCTCTTTTCATCTTCTTGCGTGCCCCGAATCAGGCCCGGACCTGGACGCCGAGCTTGAAGGAGCGTGGCGCGCAGTGCGGTGCTCAGGCGGTAGCGCTGCGGAGATCAGGCAGTGAAAGTGGGTTCCGAGGGCGACGACTTCTTTCGAGAGCGCGGTCGTCGTCTGTGCGGTGAGTGAGGGAGCTGGGCCGCGAGTGTTTCCAGGAGAGAGGGCAGTGCGGGGCGAGAGACGGAAGAGCGTCTTGTGTTGTGTTGTTGCTGTGGGCGACGCCGAAGCGCAGGCGCACCACCGCGTAGCCTCAGATCCAACGCCGAAGCGCAGGCGCACCACCGCATAGCCACAGATCCATCGCCGCACGCCATCATGAGGTAAGCCTACGCCGACAGGCCTGTGAGTTTGAAGTTTGAGGTATCGTGGGATCGCTGGTTTCGTGGTTTTGGTTGATCGCTGGCTTAGGGTTGATCGCTGGTTTAGGTTGATCGCTGGTTTAGGTTGATTGCGTTGTGGAGGTTGAGGTTTAGGGTTTCGGCTTCAGAGAAGTTTTTAGGGTTTGGGTGTCGTTGGTTGCAATTGGTGATGTTGGATTTGCCTGTAAGTTTTGAGAGTGTAGGTCATGAGCAATTCTGTGTTGAAGCCTTGGAACTTGTGGCGTTTTAAGCGTCGTTAATCAGTGTTGACGTGAATCAGTACACTGGAGTGGAGATAGGTTTTCTTCGGAGTGGTGATGGAGTGGAGGTTTTGTTGAAGTGAGCCGGTGCAGGATGTTTGTGAAGTGGTCGGGTTGGAGAGGTTGTTAAAGTTATTTGCGGCAGTGTTCGTTTCTGTATGGTTCCGCTGTGGGCATGGGCACGAGTTAAAAGCTGCTGAATTGGTTCCGTGTGGGATGAGCTGGGGTTGGTATGTGGTCTGAGGGTTCTGCAGAGGATATCTCTGTGGTGTGGTGAGGTGAGTGTGAAATTCGAGAGGTGAGGTTTGGAGGATGATCGGAATGCTTGGGTGCATGGCGCCGCAAGTCCCAGAATTGGAAGAGTAGACTCCGGACCCCGCCATCGCCAAGACTAATTTTTGTCGGATTGTGCTACAGTTCATCGTCTGGTGCTAATCGGAGAAGTGATCAGATCTCGGAATCCTAGTCCGATAAGCCCACAAGCAACAGCAGTTGGGAGGTTACTTACCTCTTACCTGAGTTGCTACAGTGCCGGAGAAGGACCGGACGTTAGTTCAGTCCTGCAGCGAGGTTGTTTTGTTTTGGTGTGGCCTGGGAGGGTGGGTGAGTGTGAATTTCGAGGAGGTCTAGATGGGTGGTTAGGCCGATCGAGTGTTGTATGTGTACTGAGTGTTGGGCGGTTGGATTTTGTTGCAGGAGCTCGAGTGTGGGAGGATATGATGAGATGTTTGGTGGGAGCGTTGTCGGGAATCAGTGGAAGCGACGTGAATTATTTTGATTCTTTTGGAGGACTTCAAGCCCACCGAAATTGAGGTGTCCAGACTTCAAACCCGGCTGGACATTATTTTGGCTACAAGGTACGTGGACATTAGTTGCATGCCATGTCCAGATCCTCAGCTCTTAGAGTAGCCAATTGGAGGTCAACTGTACATTGCGATCAGGTGGTCGATGTTAGTTCCGGACTCGTATGAAACATTACAGCACTATTTAATGAAGATAGATTGTAAATCTTGAGAGAGCTGGCTAGTCATGGTTGTAGTTACTTGTTTGCATGACTCGAATGCTCTTAATGCAGGCAACCAGCTCTAGTTCCAAGGACCAAGAGGCAGTGAATTTCGTCGAAAAGAAGATCAAGAATAATCTGCAACTCTCATACGAGCAAACCGTTCAAGTGAGTCTCCGTGCTAGCTGCTTTGAATGTTCGAAATTGTTAATTTGCTGAGAACTTACTCGTGCTAGCTGCTTTGAATGTTCGAAATTGTTTGAAGGTTCAAAATTGTTTGGCCTCAATTTCAAAATTGTTTGAAATTGTTTGAAGGAGTCATCAGATAACCTGGATATGAACTGTTTGACCTCAATTTCGGTGGGCTTGAAGTCTGGACTCGTGCTAGCTGCTTTGAATGTTCGAAATTGTTTGAATGTTCGTAATTGTTTGAAGGTTCGAAATTGTTTGAAGGTTCGAAATTGTTTGACCTCAATTTCAAAATTGTTTGAAATTGTTTGAAGGAGTCATCAGATAACCTGGATATGAACTGTTTGACCTCAATTTCGGTGGACTTGAAGTCTGGACAGGTGCAATAGTGGTGATTACGAGTAGCAGCCACCTGTTGGACGATTGTGTGTTGAAGGAGGCGCTCATCAGTGGCACTGTCGTTGGCGTTGCCTTGGATGGCATTGAAGGGCCCCAGTGGCTCGAAGCTTGGGTACATGATCTTGTGCATGACTTCTCTCGTCTTTCTGTACTCAACTTGATTTTATGTTGCCGTTCTCCTTCCACGGGTGAGAGAGATGCCGAACGTGCTGATCCTTCTGTGCAGTGCAGACTACAGTGAAGAGGTCTCAGCCGAGATACGGTCAAATGCTTGACTCCAGGAAGAAGTTGCATTCAGAGTTATACGGGTTCACCTTGGGATGAAATCCTTGTGATGTTGTAATTTTTTGTAAGTTGGGAGTTGGTAGGTTTTTAAGTTGAAGAATTTCGGCCACTTATCTTAGTTTTGAGTTTCTAATAGTGATTGGATTACGATTCAAAGAGGGGACATTTTGTCACTGAAGCAGCTCCTTTGTGTGACATACCTCAAGCCATTTGTTTGAAGATTCAAGAGGTTGCAAAAAAAATGGAAATGAGGTAGGTAGACTCCTATGGAACTTGCAATTTGAATGAATTTTGTAATTTTTCATTCATATAATTAGTGCATATTCAGCTCAAGTCGAGCTGAATATGCACAATTGGTTGATCACGAGGTGCATATTTAGCTTGGGTAGAGCTGAATGTGCACGTGCAATTTTGAATGATGTGCATATTCAGCTCGACTCGAGCTGAATATGCACAATTGGTTGATCACGAGGTGCATATTTAGCTTGGGTAGAGCTGAATGTGCACGTGCAATTTTGAATGATGTGCATATTCAGCTCGACTCGAGCTGAATGTGCAGAGTATGATGAGCTTTGTGTGCACATTCAGCTCGACTCGAGCTGAATATGCACTTCCGGCTCATTAGTATGAGCACAAATGATTGATCGTAATGCGTACATTCAGCTAGAGAGAAGCTGAATGTGCATCTTGATTTCAGCTATGAATGCATATTCAGCTCGACTCGAGCTGAATATGCACAGTCTAATGAGCTTTCTGTGTACATTCAACTTGACTCATAATGAATATACACGTTCAGTTCACTAGTTCATGGGCGTTACATTAATATTTATCAGCACATTCAGCTTGACAAGAGCTTAATGTGCACGGTAAAACATTTGTGTGCACATTTAGCTCAAGTAAAGCTAAATGTGCAATAGAAATGATAAAAAACTTCAAACAATTGCAAGTGGTAATACAAGATTTGAAACTTCTTGATGGAACTACACCTGTGCAATTAAGTGTCGTATTGCATATTCAGCTCGACTCGAGCTAAATATGCAAAGTAAAGAAAAAATTGTAATACATTCAGTACGTATAATAAAATCTGAATTCACTTACGGACTCCATTGCAGAAATCCAATGAACGACCAAGAAGTCCTGGATCAATACTATAAACCAATAAGTATTGCGATCGAGTCCGACGACGGAGAGGAGCACGAGTTACTCAACTGCTACGAGCTTCGAGATCCAGAGAGGCATGAGGCGTGGGGGTTCGAACATATCGGTCACTCTAACAGCTTGGTGTTGACTCACAAATTTCGAGGCATGGATATGTTCTTGCACGTTTCACCGAATGAGAAGATAATCGAGTTTGACCACCACAAGAAGTTCCTCGTGGTTAAAAGTGAGACGACAACTGAAAGTAGTCTTCAGTACACGGTTCTCATCGACTGCATGACTCAAGTCTTCAGCCTTGATCCCTTTCTCGACAGTATTGAGAACTCATTATTTGAGTCAATAAAGAAGGACATCCTCAAACAGCAGGACGAAGATTACTGGAAGAGCAGCATTGGCGGGCCTCTTCGCGCTAAAGCTTTGTCGTCAAAGTTGACAAGTCTCCTTCATGCAATGGCAATGAAGGTTCTTCAAAACTCGCAGACCTCATCCGAGATGACTCCGGTGAAGGTCTCTCGTAGGACCGAGAGTGGCAATGTCAGCCAAGGCGATAACACTGGACAAAAAACTGCAGCGGCTCGAACTGGCAAGGTTAATCCGAGGAAGTCGTTGTCTACAAATCCAACGCCACCAAAGAGGCAGCGTCGATCACTTGCTCCGGAGGCTTCAATTCGAAGAGCACTAAAATCTAGTGCAAAAAACCAAGAAGTTGGTAAGCCAGACGTTGAGGCCAGCATCGTCTCTGCGATCACCGATTTGCCCCACGAGTTGCGTCCTGGAGAAGCCATTGACTACGGAAATGCATCCGAAGTGTACGAAAAGTTCTGGACAGATTGCCAGGACTGCTTCCTCTACGACCCTGACATGAAGAAGGAGTTGGATGTGCGGCAGTTATCACCAGCACCAGAGGACTGGACAATTCGGGCCTTTGAGAAGAAGGGCATGGACGTGGTAATGAATTACCTCATAAACATGCCCGATAAATCCATCAAGCAGACGCTTTGCGTGATGCCGATAACAAACGAGAAGCCTGATGGAAACTGGGAAGACATTCGAAAGGGGAAGTTCTACATCATAAATGGCCAACATAGCGTGGCGGCAAGCTTAGCGATGATGGCGGATGAATCTATTGACGAGACCACAGTGAGACACTTTCGCGTATGGAAGTGCTTTGTCGTATGGTCCGATGACAAAGAGAAGCTGCGTAAGATCTCGGCATTCTACAACCGAGTCAATCACTTGTCCGTCTTCAAGCCAACGTGGTCGACCAACATCCTATCTGCACGGTCGACATGGACTAATCTAGGTCGCCCAACACCACCACAGAAGAAGAATACCCCGGGTGGCCGTGGAGCTCCAAGAGTCAACGACAAGGCGTATAAGGTTAGCAATCCTGATTACGATTGCATATTCAGCTCGACTCGAGCTGAATATGCAAACCTTGGCGAATGCATATTCAGCTCGACTCGAGCTGAATATGCACACCCATGTCAACAATTGTTCTGTATTACTAAGATTATTGTTATGCCTCCTGCAGGAGTTCATTGAGGCCATTCAACGTCGGTTTGCCTGCATTGACGTTGCAAAGAACCAGCAGTATGCTAGTAAATCTAGTCAGGTTCCTCAGCTGACTCTCTCAAATGAGGTCAAGATTATCACGTCGCCTGATTCTACTTTCAATCTCTGGCGAGATGTGATGGCCGCAAGTGCTCAAGGCGACTTGATTGACGTTGACACCAACCCCTTGCGCAAATTCAAAGACAACCTGAAGTCGACGCCAGCGAAGGATGGTGGTCTGAATCGAGAGTTCTTCAAGTGGCTCAATGGCCTCACTGATGCAGATCATGTGAAGTTGTTGAACCACATTTTGAACCGCAGCGGACCAAAACGGCGACTGCAGTATCCGAAGGTGGTCATCAAGACACCAACCAGTGTATTGGATAGTAATTACACGGCTTTGGAATGGATCGAGCGGCGCAAGAGGAAGAACGTCGTCCGTAGGGAGTTGCAGAAACTAAAGCCTAGTCTTGCATTTTTTGATGCAAACAAGAATTTTGTTCCTGGAAACTGGAAGCGTTTTAAGCGTGAATATCACGTCTCATCCGCAACCATGAGGGTGCTTGTCGATCAACCCGGTGAGGCATTTTTCACTGAGGCGCGACAGCTTCGGAGCAAGAACAAGTCTGCGGAGGAGCTTTCGCCGTACGCAAAAGCTTGGTTTAAGTTGTTCTTAGACAAGCGCCAACATTTTGAAGAAGCGTCCGGGTCTGCATACATCCGAAAGTACAACATCATCAATGATACGTTGGGTGTGTGGCCCGAAAACACATGGGATCCCCGCGGCGAAAAGCCTCGGCTTGGATTGATCGATTTCAGATCAGCTCCCGGGCAAGATTTAAAGCCAACATCAACGGTGGCTAACCCATTCTTCAAGGACTTCATGGAGGCATTGCGGACTGGAGGCAGCCCTGGACTGACAGACCCAAATGTCTGGCTATGGATTTGTGGGACCAAGACAGAGGAGAGGCAAATCTTCTCCATAACCGAGAAATCCCCATTTGTGGACGAATACGTGACATATAGTTCCGCATACATTCCTGGTAAGTATGAGCGGCTCGATGATCTGTCGAAAGGCAACAAGTTGTCAAAAGATTCTGTGGAACTTCTTTGGCTAGTCCGTAAGCAGTTAGCTCGCTCTAACTTAGTTACAAAGGAGTATGTCTATCCGCTTCATGTTGCAAACACCAAGGTCCGCAAGTACAACGAGTTGGAGTATCGTGTAAACACTACTGAGTTCACGATGGAGTTCTACTTTCAAGTACTCAAAGAATGGTGCAAACCCGGGGACTTAGTCTTCTCTGCCTTTGGAGGCTCAAAGTTTCTTATTGCATCTATGGTAAGAATTTCTGCCGAGCTCTCCTGTTTGCATATTCAGCTTGACTCGAGCTGAATATGCAAGTGCTTCTCGATCATTAGTTCTGAGTTGCATATTCAGCTCGAGTCGAGCTGAATATGCAAGTAGTGTAGTTTCATAGAATGCAATTATATGTCGCTTGAGTTAGTTTGATTGATTGCTAGTGTCTCTGGTGTGCCTTGCAGATCGAATCTCTAGAGTGTGCCTGCATCTGCGAGACTTCTGAGAGTGATCGGTACGAAAGCAAGGCCAAGTTGGCTTTGTCTCTATGCAAAGCGGATTTCGTTGCCGACGGTTATCCAGTTGACGAGACAAAGTACCCTATTAAGCCCCCTTGTGGTAAGGGTAAGGGAAAGAGACGAGTTGATGACGACGATGATAATGAGGAAGATGATGATGAGCAACCTACTGTGGATGTTACGAGCTCAGATGTTGCGGTAGCTGAACCATCAGACCCCGCTTCTGCTCGCGTTAATGAAGGCGCAGATATTGAAGCATATTGTGCGAATGATTATGAGGATCTTGCTCTTCGTCGGTCCAGTGTAATTGCAGGTGGTGCTGGTCCATCCAACAATCGGTCGCAGAGTAAGGCTGATTCCTCAGATGGAAATACTGACGATGACATTGAAGTGATGGCTTCTGCGCCAACGCCCCCCCACAAGCGCCAACGAACTCCTGTGACGGTTAACTCGCCCGCGCTATCGACGTCCCCTCCCACTGCACAAGCTGATATGTCATTGAAGGTCGAGATGCTCTTAAAGAAGGTCGAGGAGCAAGAGAGGCTCAACCAAGAGTTGTCAAGACGGCAGGAAGAGCGCCAAGATGAGCTCCTTGCAGCGCAGAGAGCCGAGATGGAGCGGAACACGCAAACGATGATCGCTTCTATGTTTGCAAGGTTCGAACAGATGTTGCCACCGCAGTCCAAGCCGATAGAGCATATTTTAGGTGCAACTCCTGAGGCGGCTGCAAGACCATCGTCTCAAGGCCCTACTGTTATAGAGACGGTCTCCTCGTTTAAAGAGGCGTATGTCCAACAGTCTTTGTTGACATCGGATCCGAAGACGTCTTCTCCTCTTTCACCGCCACAAGCAATAGCCTATGTTGGAGCCGAGCGCATGGTTTCCGCCGATCCCAGTGTTCAGCCAATCAATGTGATCCCGGTGAAAGAGACTGAAGTTGCTAATGAAGTCAACACACCGAGCAACACTCAAGCATCTCCAGGACACTCTTCAGGTGGAATTCTCGATGAGAACTAGTATATCGAGTATTCTTGTTGTTGTTAATCATGTTTTCCTAATTATTTTCGTACATTAAGTTATGTTTGTAAATAATCTTGGATGTTTATTGTCCTTTTAAACCTTGGTTGAGTAAATTCGATGTTGTTTCCATTTCGAATCTCCTTAATCACTTCTCTTCGTTGTATGATGTTTTCGTCTTAATCCATTTATTTTTTCTTTATAGACTACACTTAAGTTGAATTAAATGTACTGCAGATAAATAGTAGTATATCTCTCTCTGTTTTTTTCCGTTCAGTCCTTCTCCTTAAGTCATTGTTACTTCTATTGCATATTCAGCTCGACTCGAGCTGAATATGCATTACTTTCTGTATATCATGTTGTTCTCCCTCTGTGTACATCATATTGAAATTCAAGTTGTCCTCTCCCTTGTGCATCCAATTGTTGAGTACTCATACACTGGCACAATCAGTTAGAGTCGAGCTGAATGTTAATCTTCTTTAGTATCAAGTGGCGTTGCATTTTTGAGGCATGCTTGTTCATAACCTGTAATCAAATTTGCTGAATTTCAGATGCCCTAAGCCTCGAAGTCGATTTCATAAAAGATGATGCTGGCTCTTCTCAGCATCCTCCTATGGTTGGTGCAAAGCCCATTGATGCTACTTTGGCCATCAACTCACAGGTATAACCTTAATCTCACCACTTCATGGCCAAAAAGATTGTGCTGTCTTTTGCAGTGCTTCCTTCTTCGTATAATATTATGTGCTCTATTGTTATATGATGTTTAATGTTTAGTAACATGTACCTCCACTCTTTCCCATCTGAATTCCAGGTGGTCGAGCCTCTGGAGAGCGTTCATAGCGCTGTAGTCCGTGTTCCTTGTTCAACCCCTAGAGTGGTCAAACCGTGGTTAAACATTGTGTTTGACTTGAACGGTATATTGTGTGTGTGCGAGGAATTCCGCTTGAGGTCTGCTACGCAAGCCTTCAATGCATGTTCTCTACCACACTCGGTAAAAGTTCCAGCCAAGGTCGGCCCAAAGCTAGTGTATGTTCGTCCAGGCTGCAAGGCATTTTTGGACGCTGTTTCCAAGTTTGCATCGATATCGGTCTGGAATTCGATGAAATTGAACACCACTAGTAGCATCGTCAATTACCTCTTCCCAAAAGCGGCCTCACCAAAAGTCATATTTGGGCAAGAGCATTGTAGGAGAGTCGTAACTGCTGTGATCCATAATGTACCTCAATATCTGAAAGTTAAGAACTCAGATAAGGAGGTATTTCTGAAGACGTTGTCGAAAGTCCTATTTACTGAAAAGGGTGTCTCCTTTACGAAGGAGAATACCATCATCATAGATGACAGTCCGTACAAGCACGTCCTTAATGATCCGGAGAATGTTCTTCTTGCGGATACCTGGTCCTATAAAGAGGATGGATGGAACGATAAGTTCCTTCTAAATGTCTTGCTTCCATGGCTCCAAAAGCTCCACAGTAGTGCAGAGTTAGGGCTGCAATCTTTTCGGCGTGGGAATCCCTTTGGTCGTCCAACAATTTGCTCGGATCCATATAGCTTAGAGTACATGGAATTAACGCACGCGATTATGATATCTGATGGGCTCTCAAATTAGAAGTTCTCTGGTATCAATCATAAATGTGTTGATGTATTATACTATACATATCTTATAAGTCAAGTGGCAGTTGCCAGTTCTTTGATATTTGTTTGTAATTTTCCGTTTGTAAATTGTTGGATTTGTAAGTTTTTGTTTTCTCTTTGCTTCCATGTTTGAAAAAGAGCCATTAATCATTTTCTCATGTAAACTGTTGTATTGCCACCGTGGATTCTGTTTTGAAGTCAGAAGATTGTGGATATCGAATTCAACGTAAACATAATGATTTGTACTCCCGCGGAGCAGCTGATTATTCGATGGACTCTTCGATGGCTCCAGTTGAAGAAGATGAAGTCAACAGCCCCCCACCTAAAATTTGCATTCGAAAGGTTGCCTCCCGTTCTATTCTTCAACCTCGTCAAATTTTGGGGTCCCCCGGTGTTGATGGGATTTGTGGGAAAGGTGACCAAGTGCTTGTTCCCGGACGTGAGGAATCATTGTCTCTTCCCCCGCATAGCATGGTATTCTCCCCCTCCCCTTCTCTGTATTTGTCCTAGGTCTTTTTTGGCAATGTGCACATTCAGCTCGAATAGAGCTAAATGTGCACAAGTTTCATTTTAACTCTCTTTGTCCCTACGTCGTAGGATCACGCACTTCAAACTCTTGCTGGTGTAATTCAACCACCTACGACGGTGCCATCAGAGAAAATGCCCTCAATTCCT
Source organism: Bryoerythrophyllum caledonicum (assembly GCA_963971425.1). NCBI lineage: Eukaryota > Viridiplantae > Streptophyta > Bryopsida > Pottiales > Pottiaceae > Bryoerythrophyllum > Bryoerythrophyllum caledonicum. Next base: position 27,221 of record CAXARX010000256.1, on the reverse strand, counting down.
ACTACGTGTTGGCCTGTTGCAACGGTCGGAAATGATGAGAACAAGCTCCAATCTCTAAGTGGGAAAACGCATTCTAATATTGAGGTTGGTCTTATTTTTTGTTATTGTTTAGTATGTGTTGTATCTTCAGTTGAATACTCATCACTGTTTTGATTTTGCATGTTTCACGAACACCTAAATTGGACATAATTATTTGAATGGATTCCACATCATGGTGTTTGTGTTTTTTTGACATGTGTGGCTACATATTCAGCTTGGTTTAAGCTGATTTTTGTGGTCTCTTTTGCTAGGTGCTTCAACCGACTATTGAGCGTCAAAGTGCTTCCCCAAAGCATGGTTTAAACCAAAACTCAAAGCGTCACTCTCGCCGTCGCCACTCACTTCCTGTGCCTATTGTTACTTGGAACCAACGAATGCAACGCCAACGACTGCAAGAACATATACGGGCTAGTCAAATGCCATATACCGGTTACAGCCGCAAAGATGAACTTCAGAGGGGTAGAGATGAGCTGAGGAAATCTAATTCTGGTGACGTGGAGAAGAACAAGTAGATTTATGATCTGAGTGGTACAAGTGCACATTCAGCTTGGCTATACCAGAATGTGCATTGACTAGGAATTAATGTGTATGTTTTTGGTCGTAGTAGAAGCCTTTTTTTGCATGGAAAGGATGATGCATGTTTTGTATATGGATTACTTCTATCATATAATAAATATAGTCTGCAATTAAAGATATTATTTCATTTGATTCTCCAATTTGGGTACTGTTTGCCCATACATCTTCATATTATCTTACAAAAATGGTGTTGTACTTCTATTCTAATCATATTTTGCTTCATCACTACGGTAAAATATTTGGATTACTCAAGAGCGTGTACCTCCTAAATCCCTGGAAATCTCCCAATATAATGAATATGGTGTTTTGTGACTTAAAGTGGCTAGACACCCATTGCCTCGTAACTTAAAGTGACTAGACACCCACTCTCCCTAATTTGCTAACAGGTGGACGATTGTTATTGTCGGGCCCACACTCTCACAACATCCGGATGGCCATCCGGACGCGGTCACGCAGAGGTAAATCCAGACTACAACAACATTCCGGTTGAGACTACATGGGTTCTACTGAGTGAGTTTTACAGCTTGGAAGTGAATCTCCTTCCAGACATACTCATCAAACGTTTTCCCTATCGTAGAGGGAGATTTCAGCCTCAACTGGAATCCGGGTTCGCACGGGTATCCCGTGCCCTAGAGACTACCAAGCACACCTCTGCAATACGTCTCTTCCCCTCCTAGCTACTTCTCGACCCTGAAGAATGTCAGGACACTCCCTAATCTCTTCTTCAGCACTTCCGGGCAATCTCCCAATGCAAGTCCCAACCGGTTACTCTAAATACAAACACATCAACACTCAACACACGAGAACTAGATCACCATACTCCAACCACAATGGATCCGTTCCTCACAAGAGAACACTCAATCACCACAAGTTTGAGATAATAAAATAGAAAATGCTGATGGATAGAAAATGCTCTCAGCCAAAAAAACAAGATGATGAGCTTTCTAAAACTCATCTACCAAGTATTAACTAAGTTTCCTAATCTTAGTTCTATCCTGTTCGCGAGAAATCCGGAAAATCTTATCCTAATAATAAAAAGGCCTTATCCTCAAAAATATGGAAATCCGATCTCAGATCCAAAATTTATAGATCTCAGATCCGGATTTTCCGCTCTAACTAGTAAGGTAGTTTATGGAATTCTTTAGCCTAAGGTTTGGAAGCCGAGTGCAATCCTGAGCTCCATTGTTAATCGCTACTAAACCCAACTGACTAAAAATCCTAACTATGGAGTGATCTGACTTTTCTTCCTAAAACTCCTACGCCTAGGGGTTATCTCTTCTGCTGCCTATCGGTCTCTGGCTGCTCCAGAGCTGACTCCGACTCCTTGTGCTTCCGACCGGAAGAGGGTTCGGGGGCTTCTACCGTCGGTGTTCCTGCTTGTGGTGGGGGTGACATGAATCTAGTGTTTGGAAGGTCTCGGAAGCTTCCACTGGGACTGATATCCATGTCGGTCACCCGTTGGTTGTGAGGTGAAGGGGTCGTCTTCCGCTGTAGACCTGGGAGAGAGACTCCAACGAAATCCGGAAAGGGAGAGGTGTTTCTTGAGAGAGCCCTTCCGGCATAAGGCTTTGCCGCTTCTGGAGTGTCCATGTGCTGGAGAACGATATTCCGCTCTAGTTCATAGGAGAAGCTGAATCCGGAGTCACAACGAGATCAATGAAATCTTCGGGAGGTGTTTATGGAGTTCCGGCTGCGGGTCCGGGTGGAATCCCGGATGGCCCGGCCCTCGCTGGCGTTGCAAGAGCTTCCTCCAGAACTTGAGTCTCGGGTGCGTTTGGAGCTTCTGGGGTCAAATTCTTCACCAGCTCCTACATCTTGCACTAAGTCTTCTCCATGTTCCGGCTGTGATCTATGAGGAACCGGATGATATGTATCCGGTTGAGCTTGTCGTCCTTCTCCAGACTCTCGGTGTAGAGGAGAGCCCTGTTGACGGTGTCCACCGGAAAGTCTAGGGTGGTACGAACCTCTGGTCCTCTGTCAAGGCCTAGGCGGAGGCATAAGCCCTTACTTTCGCCTCGTCTCTTGCCTTCTGGGTCTCCACCTGAGCTGCTTCCGCTTTCTCCAGCTGTTGCTAGAACCGGACATTTGTTTGGGTGAGGATGGCTAGTTGCTCCTCCTGCTGCCGGAGCACGCCTTCTTTGGCCTTCAACACCTTAAGCCATGGGAGGAGATCCATCGAGTCGTTAGCTCCCACCTCTTCCATGATGGCAATAATCATGGCCGTTTGATTCCGGATTTTTTGGTCCTGAATCCTCACCCTTCAGACTACGTGGTGGTAGAGCTCCGCAATGTCTTCATGGATGCGGCCGGTCATTATAGGGGAGAAGGTTGGTCCAGGTTCTATTCTGGTTTGGCCAGGTCCGGTTGGTTGGGATGCGGCTCGTTGCGCTTCGGAAGGTGGTGAGTCGGTTGGTGTCTGCGTTTCCCTTTCTACCGGAGGCTAGCTCGGACCTACTCGTTCCGGATCCTTCTGTACTGACATGCTCCTCTTCCGGATTCTCCTGCTGATGAGCGGAGACGATGGTGGTGACTCCGTGTCCTCAGATTCCTCCTTCTCGTTCTTCGTCTCTTATCCACCGTATGATTGGATGCTGAGGAGTTTGTCGAACTCATCCCGTTCCTCCGGATTGTGCAGCTTCTTCTTGGCGTACATGTGAGCCACGTACGTTGATAGCAGCGTTGCCGTCTTCTTCACCTTTGGAAGGTTTTTGACCATTCGGTCGACCTGGTCTTCTATCAAGGCCGCCCTGCCTACCATATGTTTCTCTTGCATTGCCCCAAGGAACATGCTAGCTAACTTTGCCACTATCCTCTTCGCCTTTTCCGGGTGGAAAATGAGATTCAGGAAGGAAATCATTAACCTGGCGTCCGGATCCCTGAGATCTCCAAAGACGTATCCGTTCTTTGGGTTGGCGGTCCAAAGGAACTCCCCTTTTAGGAAGTCGTTATTGCGCTTGGCCACCTTCACCTCCCCTGCTGGAAGCTGTAGGTTTCTCTCCATATTATAGTGGTCCATTCTTCCAAATGAGCCCTGATGCGGCCGTCGTACTGGTTCGGCGTCTTCTCCACAAGCTCCATCACCATAGCTTCACTTTGGAAAGCCCACGGCGTCTCCAATAGACCGTTGTAATCCATTACCTCCAAGTAGCTCTCCGGAACCCTCAGCTCCTCCTAGGAAGTAGGGAATTCCGGAGCCACCTTCTGGAGCATTAGGATTCCGGCGGCTGAAGTCTTGCCCTTCTTCCCTGCTATCCGGCCCCACCTCTCGGTCTGCTTGCGCCTTGCAATCTTTCCAAAAGCACCTACACGCACTGACCTCACCAAAAATCCTTGTTTCCAAAAACTACTTCTGAACTAGGGAACCAGAAGACGGCAGGTAGAGAAGAGTAGAGAGGAGAGAACGCACAAACGACAAACAAAAATGATGGCGCCCTCCTCTGCTAGACGCGTTATATATCCGGCACGATGTACAAACGTTTGTTGGGGACATGGTGCCGTTTCCGGATCCGGATGTCATCCGGAATATTCCGACCGATTCCAGATTCCACCAAACTCTGGCTTTCCGGATTTCCAGAAAAATATAGGAACTGTCATGTTTAAGGATGTTGGTTTGGTAGTGAGACCTTATTTCTACCTAGGACCTATTTATGCAATTAAAACCAAGTTTACTACCGAATTTGTTTATTTCCTTCAATTTCTTTCCGGATTTAGTGCTAGTGTCCGGAACCAAGTGGGAACGCCTTTCCACACAGATCCTAAATTTATGAATCTACGCCCAAAATTGTTGGACTTCTCGAGATAAGGCCTTCTATTGTCAAGATAAGATTTTTCAGATTTCTCACAGATAAGATAGACTTAAATTTAGGAAACTTAGCTAGTACTTAGTAGATGAGTTTTCGGAAGCTCATCATCTTGTTTCTCTCGCTAAGAACGTTTTCAATCTATCACTATGTTGTTTATTTCAAACTTGTGGTCTTGAGTGTTTTTTTGGGAGGAACAGATGCATTGTGGGTGGAGTCTGATGATTTAGTACTCTTGTGGTAAGTGTTAGAGTGTTTATATTTGAAGTAACCGGTTGGGACCTATATTGAGAGAATGCCCGGAAGAGCTGGAGAAGAGCTTACTAGGGAGAACCCCAAGATTGTCGTCCTGGACGGACGTCCGGTTCGCCCGTCCGGTAGAGCTCTTGCCCGTCCAATACAATCAACATAAGCTTGACTTACCCGCAAGGTAAAAAACAGGCGACGTCGCAGCCACGTATGCACTAAAGTGCTGCCACGCAAGATTTAGACTTAAAAAATGGTAAGTTGACTATACAAAATGGTATATTAGGCACAAGGACGTCCCTGCCCCTAAATGGTAGGGGCGGAGCTGTCCACGCCCTAAATAGTAAGGGCGGAGACGTCCACACCCCTCCATGCCCAATTTTGGAATCAACAACTTTAAATAGCCATATCTCACTAAAAAATAGTTCAAATTAAGTATGTGAGATGTTTTTTGGCATCTACAAAAAATTTCATTGTCAAAATACACCTCAAACGCTTCATTTGAGCTATTTTTCAGTTAGTTACGCCCATCCAAAGTTATATGGTTCCAAAATTAGGCGGGAAGGGTGGGGACGTTAGGGGCGGGGACGTCTCCGCCCCAAAATGCCACGGGCGGAGACGTTCCTGCCCCTAAATGGCAGGGGTGCAAACATCCCCGCCCCTCTCCGTCGAATTTTGGAATCAACAACTTTGAATGGCCATATCTCACTCAGAAAAAGTCCAAATTAGGCATGTGAAATGCTTACTGGCATCTACAGAAAATAGTCCAAACTAACGGATTAGATGTTTTCTAGCATCTACCAAAATTGTAAATGTCAAAATACACCTCAAACGCTTCATTTGGGCTATTTTTGAGTCAGTTACCCCTATCCAAAAAAAATTATTCCAAGATTAGGTGGGGAAGGGGTAGGGACATCTCCTCCCCTAAATGGTAGAGGCAGAGACGTCCCCGCCCCTAAATGGTGGGGGCGGAGACGTCTCTGCCTCTACCATTTAGGGGAGGAGATGTCCCTACCCCTTCCCCACCTAATCTTGGAATAATTTTTTTTGGATAGGGGTAACTGACTCAAAAATAGCCCAAATGAAGCGTTTGAGGTGTATTTTGACATTTACAATTTTGGTAGATGCTAGAAAACATCTAATCCGTTAGTTTGGACTATTTTCTGTAGATGCCAGTAAGCATTTCACATGCCTAATTTGGACTTTTTCTGAGTGAGATATGGCCATTCAAAGTTGTTGATTCCAAAATTGGGCGGGGAGGGGCGGGGACGTTTCTGGCCCTATGATTTAGGAGCGGGGACGTCCCCGCCCTAGTTCCACGGTGGCGTGACACGTCTGAATGTGACGTGGCCATCACAGTAAAATTTCTTATTTGCAAAAAACTATTGGGCGCACTTCAAGCAATCCGTCAGAATCGTGTGCTCGTCCGGTCGGGACCGCCCATCCGGTTGTCTCGTTCGATCACCTCAACATGTCCGTTATGACAGCCCTGGAGAACCCTGACATTCTTTAGGATCCGGAGGTAGCCAAGAGGGGATGAGACGTATTGCAGAGGTGTGTCTGGTAGTCTTTAGAACAGGGAACATCCGTGTGAACCCGGATTTTAATTGAGCCAGGAATCTCCCCCTATAATAGGAAAAAAAATCTGATGTGTATGTCTAGAAGGAGATCCTCTTGCAGCCTGTAAAGGTCATTGAGTAGAACAACCATAGTACTATCCGGAATGTTGTTCTAGTTCAGATTCACCTTTGAGTGACCGCATCCGAAAGGCCATCCGGATGTTGTGAGAGCGTGGGTCCAGCAGCAACAATCGTCCATTGGTTAGCGGAATAGGGAGAGTGGGTGTCCAGCCACTTTAAGTTAGGAGGCATCGGGTTTCTAGCCACTTTAAGTCACAAGACAATGGGAAATACGGCCACTTATACAAAATAGGATCAGTGGCCTTCCGATCACTCGTTTAAACCGTCCGGAAGACTCTCAAAGGAGGAAGAGAGATGATTAAAACTCCCTTTCAACTGTTCAAAAATTAGTTCCAGAAGCTATTGTAAGAGCTCCAAATCCGGAAGGATCCGGATATGGAGCAAAGGAATGAGTATAAAAGCTAACATGTGGAGTAGTGTTTGGTAGTTTTAGTTTTTGGTAGTTCATTCAGAAAAGAAACAATAGGTCTTTGAGGGAATGACACCGGAGCCGTTTACTTTAGTTGTATTTAATGACAGCTCGCAAACAACTCTTCTTTGGAATAGAAAGATTCCCATCCATAACATGCCCCGTATGCCCCTCAACGGACCCCGACACATGGCTTCATGTGCTACTCAAATGCCAAAACCACCACATACACTCTCTAATTGTTAAAAGACATAACAAAGCGGTATGGGAAGTCCGAAAACTAATCACCTCGTACAATAAATCGAGATGTTTCATACTTATGAACGCCGGCACTTTTAATAGCAATCCACAAGAAAACACGGTCCCCCCATGGCTACTTCCATGCTCATGTATGACCCAAAGATGTCATTGCAACGCTAGGCTCAAACCGGACATTCTTTGTGTCAAAGGTTTACCATACAACGACCCACCACCCGAGAACATCAACCAAGACTACACCATTCAAGTCATCGAATTTACATATTGCAACGATAGATTCTCCCCGGAAACAATACAAAACAAAATAGATAAATACCAACCCCTCATAGACGACATCATTGCCCTCGGCTGGAATGTGGACCCCCTTATTGTTATCACATCCGGCGCTCGTGCCACCACCTTTATCCCATCTATGAAAACTCTCAAAGATACCTTCAAGATACCCATTGATATAATTAAAACTACCTTTAAAAATATCAACACCATCGCTATTCAACATGCCATGTCTATTTTACTGCATAAACGCAAAATCAAAAATAACCAAGTCCTCCGTGATAGGCAAGACCCCCTTTAGGAACTTCGCCACTCTGTCTCTTCCTGATTGGCTGCCTGTTTGGTTTTGCTTTTTGTTGTTTAGTTAGTTTGGTCGTGATTGGTCGTTGTTGGTTGGTTTCTGGCTACTCGTTACATAGTGTCTACCCTCGAAAGGGGGAAGTAGTTCCAGTTCGCTAATTCCTTGTCCGGTGGGCATGGTCTTAGTAATGGAACGAACAGACACTTTATTCATGCCGGTTCCCTTCGGGAACCGGCGTTCTTCTTCTTCTTCTTATTTAATGACAATTAAGTACTAACCGGAGGAATACTGACCCGACAACTTACAACACATATACATTAGGTTTTTTCCTTATTGTAGGAGGAGATTCCGGCCTTAAGAAGAATCCGGGTTCACACGGATCTTCCGTGCCCTAAAGACTACTAGGCACACCACTACAATATATCTCTTCCCCTTCATGGCCACCTCCAAACCCTAAAAAATAGCAGGCCTCTCCCTGATCTCTTCTCCAGCCCTTCTGGGCGTTCTCCAAATGCTAGTCCCAACCGGTTACCTCAAAATACAAACACTCTAACGCTCGCCACGAAATAACTTCATCACTACATCCCAACCACAATGGATCCATTCCTCACAAGAAATCACTCAACACCACAAATTTGAAATAACCAACATAGTGATAAGCTAAAGAAAACGTTCTCTGCAAGATAAACAAGATGATGAGCTTCCTAGAGCTCATCATTTAAGTACTATCTAAATTTCCTAAAGTTAAGTCTACCTTATCCGCGAGGAATCCGTAAAATACTATCCTAATCAGCAAATAGGCCTTATCCCTAGAAGTCCGATGATTTCGGGCTCAGATCCAAAAATTTTGGATCTGAGATCCGGATTTACCGTTCCTAGATCTTTTAAGGTATGTCAAAAATTCCTTAGTCTAGGGTTTGGTAGCCGGGTGCAGTCTGGAGCCCCATCGTTAATCGCTACTAAACCTAAATAATAAGAATTTTCTAATGTTGAGCCTAAATCTAACTAAGGGGGTCTTTTGGACACCCTTATTCCTAGTACTCCTACGCCTAGGGGACTCGTCCACGACTACCTTCGCCTTCTGTGCCTTCTCCAGAGACAATTCCGGAAATTGGTGTAGTCGGCGTCCGCTCTTCAATTGGCGGCACCACCTGTGTCGCCCTTTTAGCCATTCCGGTTGATGTTCCCATCATGCCCTGGACAATAGAAGACTCCTCCGGAAGCCTTTTTGAAAGTGGAGAGGTCGTCTTTTGGAGGATGGAGGCGGGATAGAAGGAAGGTAACCGGAAGACTGGAGGAGTTTCTTGGAAGCGTGCTTCCGGAAGCATATTCTTCCAAACCTTGAGTGTCTCCGTGTTGGGCAGAGGGAGGTTACTCCAGCTCATGGGCGAAGACCCGTCGGGAGTTTCCAGAACCTCCTTGTCTTTTCCAGAATCCTCCAAAACTCTGCTTGATGGCCTTGCTTTATCCGGTTTAGGTCGATTGGTGAGGTGGATGCCATAGGTTCCTCAAGGGCCATGTTGTTGACCAAGAGCTGCATCTGGCCCCAAGTCTTCTCCATCTTCTGACCGTGATCCATGAGGAATTGGATGATCTAGCCCTGATTCATCTTTCCTTCCTTCTCCAACCGTTTGTTGAAGAGGAGGTTGCGGGTGACCGTGTCAACCAAGAAAGTCAGCCCCGTCAGGACTTCCACTAGTGTTTGCGCCCATGCATTGGTCTTGTCCTCCGCCTCCTTCCGGGCAACACGTGCCTCTGCCAATGCCGCTTCCGTCACCGCCAGCTCCTATTGGAGTTTTGCATGCCCTTGGATCAACAGGGCATGCTGCTCCTCCAGTACGCTCTGCCGGACGTCGTTGTATTGGAGTTCCTTCATTCGGGGGAGGATATTCTTCACCTCATCTACCCTCAACTTGTCTAGATTTTCCTTCACAAGTTGTATGTTGTCCGAGGTGAATTGATTAAGCAGCGTAGTCCGCATAGCCACGTGCTTAAGCAATTCTAGGATGTCTTCTCCCAGATTCCCGTTGAGTTCTGAAGCCTACACCTCAGGTACTTGTTTCTGGTGGGTGGATGGGTCGGCTGGTTCTGGATCGGCTAATGCATTCTCCTGCGGACTCAATTAAGTTGCTTTCGATTCTACCTCTGGCTACGTTGACCGACTCCTCTTTCGGGTTTGAGGGGTTTCGATCGGAGGGGGCTCCGCTGCTTCAAGCTCGTCTTTGGATTCAGTCTCTGGTCCATCGTAGTTCTGAATATTTAGAAGCTCTTTGTATCCGTCCTGCTCCGCCGGTGTCAGCAACTCGTGTTTGGTGTAGAGGTGAGCTAGGTAGGACGGAAGTGTTGATCTGGTCTTCTTCGTCCGGTGGAGGTTCTTGAGCAACCGCCCGATAAGGTTATTCATCAACGAGGCCCAGTTGATGGTGATCTTTCCCTTCATCGCTCCTAGGAAAGTGCATGCCCACTTGGACACCAACCTTTTGGGCTTCTTTGGTTGGAAGATAGGGTTCAAGAATCCTACAACTATCCGCGTCTGGGATCACTGAGGTCACTCGTGTTGTAGCCATGCTTTGGGTTGGCGTTTTGACAGAATTCCCCTTCAAGAAACTCGTTGTTCCTTTCCGGTACCTTCACTGCCCCGTCCCGAAAGCCATATGTTCACTTCCACTCCGCCGTTGTCCACCTCTCCCGAAGAGCTCGGAGGCTGCCGTCATGTTGGTTTCTGTCTCTCCGATCAGCTCCGTCACCAAGCCCTCCTCCTTCGTACCTAAAGCCACCTCCATAAGTCCGGTGCACCCCATTTCCTCCAGTAAATAATAGAGGACCTAGACATTCTTGTCGTCTACGGGGTATTCCGACGCCACCTTCTGAATGGGTGGCCCTATAGCGGTAGTATTCTTCATTTTCAGCGTCCTTCCGGCCCAGTCTCCACTCCCAGCCATGGATATCTCTCAACCTTACTTCTCTCCGATCACACCTATACGCACTGACCACCCAAAAACACTTGCTACCCGGAATACTTCCGGATTCTGAAAAGCAAATGAAAATAGAAGGGTAAAGAGAGCGAGAGAGAGAGAGAGAGAGAGAGAGAGAGAGAGAGAGAGAGAAAGCAAAAATCAACAAATGGTGAAGCTTCCCTTTTTCTTACCCCTTTTATATATGATACGACATACGGACATCCATCAATGTTATCAGACTCATGATGTTGTTTCCAGATCTAAATGTCATCTGGAATACTCCAGACATTCTCTAAATGTCCCGGACGTCTGGTTTCCGGAAGTGTGCTGAAGATAACACCTTTTAACAATTTCGGTTAGGCCCTGAATCCTTATTTCTTATTTCTACCTAGTTGTACTATTCTGCACTATTTTATTCACTAATTTTTTTATTTCCACCTTCGTTTACCGGATTTCAAAGTTATATCCGAAACCTTGTGGGAACGAATTTCCACACAACATATGTTGGTATGAAATACAATTTAAAATATCCTTTTCGTATTCATCATGTGGCCTTGAAATTTGGCACACTTGTCATAAACATAGAGGTGATCTTGTGCCAAATCTTTCATAGTAAGTTACAAAAATTAGCCGTAGGGAGGGTGTCAAAGTTGGCAATTGTGAATGGCTCACTACTACATATTTTGGTAGATTTTAGATATCTTTTTTTGTATTCATCTTCTCGACTTGAAATTTGGCAGAAGAAGAACTCCGGTCTGGAACGGGGCTGGCATAAATAAAGTGTTTGTTTGTTCCACCACTAAGTCTATGTCCACCGAACATGCGATAGAAGTATGGAACCACTTCCTCCTCTCGAGGATAGACACTATGTACCATGTAACAAATAACCAAGAACAAAGAACCAATGACACCGAGGGGGCTGATGGAATAAAGTGTTTAGTAGGTTTTCATAGGAGGTCTAGGGATTTTGGGATGGATTGGTTGTTTTCGAGTTTCTTTTCGTGTAGGAATATGGACATAGCATGTTGAATTGCAATAGTGTTAATATTTGTGAAGGTAGTCTTGATTGAGGACATGGCAATTTTGATTGTTTCTTCAAGGGTTGTCATTCAAGGAATAAAGGTGGTGGCTCTAGCACCCGCGGTGATGGGAATGAGGGGGTCTACTTTCCATCTGAGTGCTTGAATAGCATTTGAGGATTGGCTGGTATTTTTTTTTTTTTGCAATAGCTTCTGGTGAGAATCTATCATTATAATATTTTATTTCAATAAATTAAATAGTGAGATTTGGGCCAATGTGGGTTGGTGGGGAGTCTTTGTATGGCAACCCTCCAACACATAATAGGTTGGATTTAAAATTGGCATTACAATGACATCTTTGTGTACCGCATGTGCATGGTAACAACCATGGAGGAATCATATTTTCTTGCGGGTTGTCATTAAAGGTTTTGGCATTCATGAGGATGAAACAACGGGATTTGCTTGATAATGCAATTAATTTACGGATTTACCACACCGCTTTGTTGTGGCGTTTGACAATTAGGGCATGTATATGAGGGTTATGGCATTTGACTAAAACGTGTAGTTGTGTATCCGGGTCCATAGTGTTGCATATTGAACATGTTATGGAGGGGAATTTTTCTATAACAAAGAAGAGATATTTATAGGCATTTATGATTTCCCATATGTTGTCCGGTGCAAAATTTGACTAGGCGTATTTCTTGTGAATCCGTGATAATGGGATTTTTCCAAAGGTTGGTTGTAGAGCCAAATGTTGAAAATAGATTTTTCCAAATTTTATAGTGTAAAAAGGATTGTAGGTATATTAAAAATTAGATAATTAGTAGTAATGTTTACACTAAGTAGCTAATTAATTATAAAATACCTAACCATATCTAAAAGTGAAAGAATAATGAGAAAAGGGTTGAATTCACACCCTTTGGTAGGGATACACCTTTTCATGAAAAGGTGTGGGATATATATATTAGAAGAAGTCTATTGGTTAGGAAATGAGAAAAACCTCTTGGTAAGAGGTGTACCTTTTAGAAGATAGGTAGCATAAATAACTACTTTGTTGCCATTGCCATAGCCATTACCACAAGGAAGATTGGAGTGAGCCCTAGCTTTAGGAGAAGAAGCTAGTTGATGGCTCTTAATGTTGTAAGAGTATTTATTTATTAATATGTATTTATTTATTACTATATTTTCACGTGTTAAAGTCTTGTGTGTGACTTGAGTCATATGTATAATTTCAATAATATTAGATCTTCATGGATCAATTTAGAAAATTGTGTGTTTACAAGTTAATCATAAGTGTATGTGAGATTCATGTGAATTAATGTATGATTAATTGATTAAGACATGTGAGAGAGGAATGCATGAGTAAATAAGTAATTTGGCTCTATTTTGAGTAATAACTCAAGGTATGCAAGTGTAAGAGCACTGGTTATTGCTTACGATCAAGTGTTAAAGATTAATAGACTAAATCAAAATCTTACACACAAGAAGCCTATTGGTTAGGAAATGGGAAAAACCTCTTGCTAAGAGTTGCTCCTTTTTAAGAAAATAGGTAGCATAAATAACTACTTTTGTAGGCATTACTTGCCATTGCCACAAGGAAGATTTGAGTGAGCCCTAGCTTTAGGAGAAAAAACTAATTGATGATTCTTAATGTTGTAAGAGAATTTATTTAGTAATATATATTTATTTATTATTGTATCTGCATGTGTTAAAGTCTTGTGTGTGACTTGAGTCATATGTATAATTGCAATAATATTAGATCTTTATAGAATAATTTAGAAACTGTGTGTTGTAAGTGTAATTGTGTGCACTAGGTCTTAATTATGGATAAAAGTCCTATGCAAAAATGCATTACATATTTGTTCTTCATAGGTTGAGTTAGGAAAAGACCCTAACTAGGTCGAAGTGACCTTGTGTGTGTTTATAAATTAATCATAAGTGAGTAAGAAATTCATGTGAATGAAATGTATGATTAATTAACTTAATGCATTAGGGAGTGGAATACATGGGTAATTAATAAAATAATAAATATTGGTGTGGAAATTTAAGAATCTTACATCATAAGTAGTTTATGTTATGCATGGATATAGAGTAACTTGAATCCACATTGAGTAAGAACTTGAATATAAGTGAGAAACCTTAAGATTGAAAGACATTACTTAAGGTATGCAAGTGTAAAAGTGTACCTCACTGCTTACATAAATGTGTCAAAGGTTAATTGGCCAAATAGACTTACGTCATAACCATGAATATAATTAATTACGACTTGGTTTAACTTGTGTGTTGTTTGAGACTAACACTTGTATTGAATACCTGAGGAGTTGGACGTATGTGAGAAGTAGAGTTCATTGCACGAGGTAAACTTGTGATTTATAAAAGGATTAATTATGGAACGAGCAATGAGTGCAATGGATAGAATCCATTAGCCGAAGATGGCTAGGTCTAGGAGTCTAACCAAGCACATTCATAGCTATTAAAGAGCAAGGCTCCTTCTAGGCACTTAGAACCTTGGAAAATAAGTCTAAAGAGTGTGATGCTAAAAGTGATGTATATAAAGACTTAAATTCCTAAAATAAGTGCAATATCTAAAGTAATTTAATAAGAAGACATCCTTTAATGCATAATTAGAGCATAACTACTTAACATTAGACGCTAGACCATCCTAAGAGAATGAACTTAAAATAAGAGTGAATCTTGGATGTTTTGAGAGTGTGAATTTTACAGTTTACATTGGTGGAGAGCTCGTTGTCAATGTTTGTATTACCGGTCCATTTATCAATATTAGGGAATTTTCCCATGAATATTTCTAAATTATTTTTTAGGTGGTGTTTTTCAAGGTATTTATCCAAGAATCTTATTGAGCCTTTGTCGAGGGACTCGTCCATAGAGGGCCATTCATATCTATGAAAGTAGTACAGGGTGGTATAAGCGTGTTTGTATGGGTGTTTATCATCTTGGTAGGCTTTCTTTCGACCTTCATTTGCTAATTTGTTGGCTTGTTTGTTGCCCTCTATGTGAGCATGGGCTCAAAGTTTATGTAGTGTTGAGATTTGTGTGCAATTTTGGAGCATTTTGAACATGGATGTTAGGATAGTTTGGTCCAGATGACTATTGTGATGAGTGGGGTGTTTTATGTATGTGTTTAGGAGGTATAATACATTGATGCAATCCGTGAAAGTGTGGGCCAATTTGTTGAGGTATTGCATGGTAATTATCTTGAGGGTTTTGTAGATAGCCATAAAATGGCTCTAAGGATATTTTAGAGTCCATGTAGTCGTTTGGCAAGTTTAATTTGTTTGGTGGGGTTGTATATTCCATAGCCAGCTTTTTCCTCGTGCCAGTGTCCCGGACTTACTTTGGTTGGTTCTTTGAAGGAACCGTTGGTTTAGAAACTAAAGTTGGAGTCAAATTTTAAAGGGGTGTGAGTTTGGTATTTGAGAAGTAAGGGGTTGGAGGTTAGTGGTGTGGAGTTGTATATAGAGGGGGTCGCCAACCATTTTTTTATTGTGGTTTACACATGTTAGTGTGGGTGTGGGTGTGGGTGGAGCAATTGCAGTACATACATCAATGATGTTGGGGTTTTTTGCAATTAGTGTAAGTTGAGCGAGGCGTTCTAATGTGCCAATTTCTTGGTTTTTATGATGTGTGCATAGGAAACATAAGATTGATGGTTCAAGTCTGGAATTTTGTATTTCCAGTGGTATGGTGGGCTCTACATACAACATTGAATCCGCTTCAAATAGTGGTATGATATGGTAGTTAAGAAATGGGCCCAAGTGTGGATTGAAATATTGGTACCAACTAGTGTTGGATGTGATAATGATAGTGGTGGTATGGTTGGGGTTGTTGTTTGCTGCTAGGTGCGCCCAATTTATTGCTTGTTGTGTTTCTTCGTCATTGTGGGGGTGTGTGAGGCCTATTCCTTTCCACTTCAAATAGTCAAATGCTTTCCCAAGTGAGCAAAATATTTTATCTCGTTCGAATGGAGAGTAGAACTTCAAAAAATATGTGGAACATGTGACGGGGGATGAAAAGTATGATTGTGTTATATTAAGGTAGAGGCACTCAATTCCGATCAGCCACCCAATTCCGATCAGTAGAGTATGCATGGCATGGTGCATGAAAATGGAAAATGCATAAAATGGTGCATGAAGTGACCCAAAACTGATAACTCAAAATATGAAAAGACTAAGTCATTATTGGCATTAGGTCATGATGTGTGCAATTTTGGGTTGCTCCACCTCAATTGAGCTCTCATTGGTGGCATTGCCTCAAAAGTCAAACAAGGCCAATCGACATTGGGTACCCTCCATGAGTTGGTTATCAATGGCATGTCTACCTCTTTTACTCACTCTCACTTGTTGGCATTAGGCAAAGGAGGGCACCAAATCTCACCTACTCTAGAGTTTGATTATGGACTCCGGTGGTTTTTGGGATTTTAAATTCTATATCAATTCCAAGTCTTTGTGGTTAAATTTGAAAAAAATATTTGTTGAGTTTCATTCCTAATTCCGCATCTTTCTACATAAATGTTTTTGACATACAATGTCATTTGAGTCCCGAATTGGCTCTGGTGATCGGAATTGGGTGCCTCTACCTTAAAAGATGTTATAAGAGAGCCTAGTTAGGAGTGGATAGTGTGTAATGTGCATATTTAAGGGGGTCATTTTTTGGTATGCGGTACTTGTATCTTTGGTATAGCCAAACAATTTCAGTTTCAAATGGTTGAGGTGTGGGTTCAATGTTCATGGGGGTTTATTTTGCGTCATGGTATTGGTTCCACAGCTATTGTAGTCTAGCAACCGGTATAGTGATTAGATGTCTATTGTTTCCTTCATATATGGAGGCATTATCTTGTTGTATTTTTTTATTGTGTTCGTTTGTGTAAGAATATCGGTTTCGTGATTACATTTGGTCATGAAGATGCTAAGGAGAGGGATGATGATGGGCGGTGTAAAAAATCAAGTATCTCTAAGTTATACTTGGGGGTGATGTAGTTTTATGATTCCTAGGTAGAAGTTGTCTCGGACTTTGTGGTAGTATTGTTTAAGGATTTCGGTGTTATAGAGAGAGGTGTTTTGATTGTGCCAAGGAAAATGATTTCTTTGTGGGAGCCATTTACTATAGGTTGTGTTATTGTGTTGCCAATGGCATAGGTATGATGTGTCTTTTTTGCTTATTTTGCTAGAGTCTACATATTTTCTATATTTGTAGTCAGTAATGTTGTTGATAGGATATGTAGTTGGATTTTTTTAAATGTGTGGCGAGGAGGGAGGGAGTGGGTGTGGTAGGTTTGGTAGGTTTGGTGGGTTTGGTGGGGAGTTAGTGTCGGATTGGATGTCATTCTTATCAATGATATATGATTTTTTCAGAAGCTTGTATGGAATACAACAAAATGTTTTATAGTTATTTGCGTCCATTAGGTGTGTACCGTTTGGTAGTGTTATTTGTTTTAGGTTGGTGACGTTTACGGAGAATAGTTTTTGAGAAGTCTAGAGGATAGTTGTCAGTCGAGTCTAGAGAGATTATGGATTTTGCTCAACTAGTTTGTTCCAATGGCATGGGGCCGAGTAGAAAATCTACTAGTGTGCTTTTAAGAAGTATTTGAGCTTCCGTCTTGAGGTGGAAGAGTGTACGAGTGATAGGGGACGGCATGCAATCGGGTTTTTTAAGCCTTTGGAGTTTTTCAGCACCCCCATATTCAGAGAGAATATGGCAAATAAGTCCTATGTATATTTCACCAAGCCGTCCCTTGTCATTAACGACGTTTTGGTGTTGTTTCCCAATGCAATGGAGATAGGCATTTTTTTGGTAGAAAATGCTTCTAATCCAAATAGATCTTAGAAGAGGTGTATTATGACATTCGGTGTGCAATTGAGAAGGCACATACTTTCTTTTTTTAGCTATGGTTTTTTTGTCAAGTTTTTTTATGGCGGGCAGCAAATAGGGGACCAAGTAGAAACTGTAAGAAATTCGTGGTTGTATAAAGGTATCAATCGTTTTTAATTTTTTGTTGCATTGTGGCCGGACATAGCATTAGTTCTTTGTATTATTTAATAAGTTTGGAAGTAGTGACGTAGATTTGCATTTTCCATTTGGGCGGTGGGACAAGGTTTATTCTGTGGTAGATGTAAGGTTGATTTTGGTGTAGAACCAAGATTGGTTGTCTTTGATAGTTAACATTGGTAGCTTGGATAAGAGCTTTGAAGGCAGTTGGATTTGTTTTGGATTTGTTGCGGCACCCGGTCACGGCACATTTTTGAACTTCCAGTTCCATACCGGTCCATAGACAAAACTTATCTATTTTGTCCAATTGGATTTGGAGTGATTTAAGACGTCCGAAGATGGCGGCTATGTCATCAGCGTATGCGGCCAAGTTTATGGTGATTTTTGAGGTGCCAAAGGTGTAACCGTTGTCACCATTTTGAAGCCAACGGAGTAGAGCTTCAAGAAAAATAATGAAAAGATAGGGGCTCAATGTGTCGCCTTGTATGGTGCCACGTTGTATGGGGATAGGTCGGATTTTACCTAAGTATTATCCAACATATGTAGTGGTAGATTGTGAGTAGATGTTGCCAACCAAGGTAACCGCGTCTTCCGGATATCCTAGATTGCTCATGATAGCTAGAAGTTGGGGATGGTCAATGGACCTAAAGGCGTTTTGATAGTCAATTTAAAATATATAAATGTCTTGGTTGGTAAATTTTGCGTCTTCAAGGGCGGAAATGAGGGTTTGGAATTGCCGTGTGGTGCTTGTCTTGGCTCTAAACCCTTCCTGGCTATCATGTAGTATTTGATGTTTTTCCCCATATGCCGACAGTATTGATGTTAATGTGCTAGTGTACAATTTGTAAATGGTGTTAGCGAGGGCTATAGATTAGTGGTTGGGTAATACGGATGGATTGCCTTTATGTATAGTAAAATGGTCAGACTTATTTTCCAATACGCGGGTATTGATTTTTGTTTGTAACAATGGAAGAAGAATAATGATAATAGGTCGTGGAATCTTGGAGGCATGATTTTAAAATAGAGTTGGATATGTGATCCGGACTAGAGGCTTTGTTGTTTTCCAAATTTTTTAGACACATATTATACGTATCTTTATTGTAGTATGTGTGAGGAGGGATGGTTGCTTCACCCCTTTTGTCAATGGTAAATCCGTCGAGGTCATGCCATGGATATTGTCTCACTTGACACATGCATGTTGGTGTGTGTTGTGGTTGAAAATGACATGGGGGGTGGTTGGTCTATTACTTATAGAATTGTTGAAAGTGGATTTCATTGGCAATGTCATCGGGGCTAGTTAGAATGTTGTTTTGATTCAGTATGCAATCTAGGGATAAATTTGCATTGTTTTTGAAGATTTTTCTATTAATATTTTTAGGGCTAATTTCATGAAGTTGACGGTATTTAGATATGAATTTTTTGATACATTCTCTAGTGTATTCTACAAAGATTTTTTAAGCTTGTTTATTGGCTTTTTTTGCAATAGTTGCGATCTCATTCATCCATTCTTTGTGTGGGGTGTTGGATGGTGGTATTTGAGTATGGCATAGGTTTTGTAATTTGGAGAGTGTATGGTAGGTACGCCAATTGGGGTTAGTTTTGGCTATAAAATTCGTTTTTGTATGGCATGGTATGTGGCAAGGAGTTGCTACCAATTTTTTGCAAGTTTGCGGGGGAGGTAACCTCCTTGTTGTGAGGTTTTGGATGTCAATTGTGGTATGGGGGGCATTTTCCAAGTTTTTTCTAAGGTGTTAGAAATTGCGTTAATTAGGCTATCCAAAGTAGTGCAAGCTTCTTGCCATTGTGTTTGTGTGAGGTGTTCATTGTTTGAAAGGGTATTTGTGAGGTTGTCAATTTGTAAGGAATTCTTCAAAAAAATGTTGTATTAAAGTTTTGTAGATTGTCTTTGGGGATGGGGTTGAGTATTTTGATATCGTTTGGGTTTGTGGTTGTGGGATTTGATGTTTTTATATAAAATCCATCAATTAGGCTCGTGGGTGTGTGGTTGAGTCCGCCTTGTCTAGAATATGGAGTGTCAATTGGAATATATGTGAGTTCTAGGTTGTCCGTGTAATTTTTCCATTGGTAGTCTTCTTTAGTTGAGAGGTAAGGACATGGTCGTTTTGTCTTCCGAGGAGGGCAATGTCTCGGTTAAAGTCTCTGCACATATTTATGGTATGATCAAGGTGTGTAAGTTTATTTGAGTGGTGATGGAGTTTTGGATATCCGGAATAACTCTAGAGTCTTCTAAATGTGAAGGCATGTACAAATGTAGAAGAAGCCATGGTTGGAGTGGTCGATTTGCAATTTTGATAGTTTGTAGGTATGGCGATATGTTGACAGGGGAAGGAATTTTGGTAATGTTTTCGGGGAAAGCATAAGATTGTTGTATGAGCATAAGAAGTCCACCTCTCACCGGTGTATATGGCATTTGTTGTTGGATACATTGTGTGAGTGCATGTGTATTGTTGAATATCAGCTTGTAGTCGGGAAAAAAAAGTTGTATATGTTTTTTAGATTTTGTAGTGGTTAGCTTTGTTTCTTGGATGGCAATTATAGCCGAGGGTGTGTGAGTGTGAGAAGCTAGATTGTGGATGCATGGTAGGGCGGTGTTTAATGTTGAGGCGTTCCATGTTGTTATGTAGGTGTTTCTATCTTCTATGTCTAGGATACAAGGTGGGAGGGGATGTGTGTATGCATTTATTGGTTCAAAGGATCAAAGAGCCTCGTGAATAAGATTGTTTGGGAAGAAGGGAAATTTTATTTGTCTTGTATCGAGGGCAGGGATGGAGTTTGACTATGGGTGAAGTTGTATAAGTCATTGTGGAGAGAGTCTTTGTGTTGCAAGATGTGTAAGTTTTCTTCTAGGAATTTGGTGTATGGGTGTTTTGTTTTGATATCTCTTTCGGGGGGGTTTTGTAAGGAAGAGAGGGTGTTGAATAGTAGATTTGTCCAATATATTGAGGTAGCATTTGTAGTATGTTGGCCTATGATGTTATTACATTTGTCTATTGAAAGGTGTACGGTGGTTATTAAAGCGTAGAGAGTGTGTGAGGGTGGGTGGCTATTATTATTTATTTGTTGTACAAAATGAAAAATGTGTGGGTAGACTGTGGTGTATGTTTGATGGAGTACATGGGTATTTTTGAAAAGTAATGCAAAAGTTGAGGCTAGGTGTTGGTATTCAGAATGGGATTTTATTGTATTCGGGATAAAATACGTGTCAAACATTTTTTTGTGTTTCTTTGGATGATTGTTGAAGACATTAAGCATTGGACTGGGGTTAGTTTTGATATCTCCACACAATGCTAGTAACAGTTTGCAGTGGATGAGGTTTCCGTTTGAAAGTAAGAATAGGGTGGAGTATAAGGTTATATTGGTGGGCTTTCTATGCTTGTTTTCTTTATTTGTATTGTTATCAATATTGTATTGTTAGCGAGAATATTGTCACAGGACATGGCGTCAAGGGCCTCTCCGCATCGGAGTGTTTTAGCGTAGATTAGTTTAGGGACGTACTGCAGCCCACCACATTGATCCATGGATGTTTTTCATCCACTTAGGATTGTGTGTGTACGTATAGCGCCGCACACGTCCTTGACTTGATGTCTTTGTCAAGTCAAGCTTTGTGAGTGAGTTAGAGAGTGTTTAGTAATTACATTGGCTTGAAAGTGATTGTTATCATTAGTAAAGGCTCCGCATTCTCTTATACTGCTTGCACTCGTTGATTTTGCACACGCTTGACTACGTGAGTGATTTCATACTTGTTCATTTGACAAAGACCTCCTATTTCTACTTCAATTTCCATCATTTTTGTATTTGAAGAGTTTGTAGAAAATGGAAAGAATGGAGGAAGAATGGGTTAAAAATTATATTTTGTGTTAGTACTATTCTTAGTGGTATTTGAAGTTGTGAGTGTGAGAGAAGGAGCTCATGTTCATGTTCTGTAAAGAAGAGGTTGGAGGAGGTCATCTCTGTAGAAGCCCGATATTTCATCCAACGAGGGTTGAGCTTGAGCTCGTCATCCTCGTTGTTTCATCTAATTTTGAGTAGAAAGTTCATCCCGAGCAAGGGCAGCTACAGGCACTGTTAAGGGGCTGGCTTCGGTGGCCATAGGCAGGACCCGCGAGCAAGGTTTCAGCCATGAAGGCTGCGATTACACTGTGAGCACGAGGATTGACTATGAGCATTAACGAGCACTTCTCGAAGTACCTCATTGGACTACGGGCTCTTGAGCGTGGGGGACGTGGCTGCGGGTTCCATCCCAGGAGGGTCAACCACGGGGTTCCATCCTAAGCTCAATCCACGTGGTTTCTGTCTACGAGCTTGGACTGCTAATCGAGAATCCAATGACAAGGACTCACAACAGGCACGTGCTTCAAGGGAGCATGGGGGCTCAAAATCAGCAATCCCTAATTGCGGTATACGAGGTACCGCTAAATGCGTGTCATCCACTTCTAAATCGCTAGATCTTGCTCAAAATTTCAGAACATCCCTGGAGTTGGAAGCTTGATTTTCCAACTTTTGCAATTTTGTATTTTCCAAATTCTGATTGCGGAATTGAGTTCGTGGATAAAATCTAAGATTAGTGGAGTAAGAATTTGCTAGTTAAAAAAAACAAAAAAATTGCTAGTTTTCAAGACGTTTTCGAGACATGTTTATGTGACCTTTAAAAAAATAGTGCTATAGTTTGGAAGTAGATTACATGAGCATTGTTACTCGGATGTGAGTGACTTTTATGCTTATAGTTAGGGCTTCTGTCATTTGATCTAATTATAGTAATTGTTTGGCATTTGTCGTGATTATCCACCAATGTACCTGATTTCATTGGAGGGTTAGTGTTTATGAACACCACAGTCAATCTCCACTACTCCTTTAGTTTTAGACTTTGGAGGGATAACACTTTTAAGTGTTTCTCTTTGTATTGCAGGTTTGCGACTTGGGCTAACCACTACAGACAACATGGAATTCGCTAAATATGCACTTGGTCAATTTTACTTCACTCCTTCGCTGCATATGGTTCACTCATCCAAATCAATGTAACAATGTTTTTTTTTTGGGAGTGCGGAAATATAGGACATTGTTAACCACATACATAAAAGCCATTGTTTAATTTAAGGTAAGACACAACAACACTTTTTTCAATTGTTCTCCATACATCTTGCAACTTATGCAACCACTTTCATGTCATTTTTTACATTATATAATTGCATACCAAAAAAATTTCAACTTTGATCTACTCTTCCTAAAACTAAGATAAATCCACAATCACGAACTAAACATTGCTAGATTCTGTCTTATAAATATATGCACACCTTCTTGTCTACATACCATATTCTATATCCATCTAAATACTATTTTCTTCTCTATATTTCTATGTCTCACCCTCCAATATCACACCCGGCTATATTTCTGCCATTATAATGCCACAACCCACATGCTCCTTAGTCTCCCCAATAGCAGCATCCAATGATTCGCATACACTTCAGACAATGCTCACGCTTTGAACCATTGACTAGATGGAGCCCACCCAACACAAAGAACACACTCTGCAATTGAAAAGGAATGGCCTTCTCCCAATGTCAAGCCTCGCACATAACTTGGCTAATTTGTTGAGGGACTAAACTTGACCCCTAAATTACCAAGATTGACCTTCAAGGACCGGGCAAGTTCCTCTTGTGTCAATCTTTAGCATTCTTTTTCAAAAAAAATATTGTGAATAGACATTACTAAAAGCTTTGTGTGAGTCCAAGTTTTTCCCCAATCCGACATTTAATGAAAAAGTTATACGGTTTTGAAGTTCAAATGGGGAGAGCGGGCCCGTCGGGCAACTCCAAAAACTTTTGCTAAGACACTCTATTGAAGGTGATATTTTCAACAACGACAAATAATATTATTTCCTTTCATGTTGTCAAGAAAAATCTCTTGTCTTTAGTGAGAAATAGCAAGTCATACATTTTCACACATTGTCGCACATTGTCGGGCTAAGTACCAAAAAGTCTTCTTCTTTTCCACATAAAACTTAGTGATCTTCATGTCTTTACCTTTTTATTTTCCCCACGGCATTGTGTGGTGTAAACCTTTCCATTGACCATTCGGATTCTCATTCTAGAACATATTAGGTTCACAAAAAAATAAAACGTGAATTGATAGTTTTTGAACCTCCACTCCTTGCACAATTTTTTTGAAAATGCTACAACTCTCTCCAACCTCTAAAATTTTGTGAACAATGAGTTGATTGCATGTTCAACATGATTGTAATAGATTAACATATTGTGTAGTGCAAAAAATTCACAACAAGTGATGTCAAAGTCAGCTGATCCTCTCAAAGCATTAAAGAAAATGACATCTTCCTACATTTCAAACGCTATAGTCTTCCAATCCGTACGGTCAAAAAATGTGAAATTTTGCAGGCATGTTAATGACTCAGTCTTGTTCAAGATCCTACGGTCAAAACCTGAAAAAAGGACCCGGAGTTTCTCCTTTACACCCTACAACAGAATCTACATTTTTAAGGCGGGTTTTGTCAAGAAACTCTAGGTGTTAAGAAAAATCAATGCAACAAAGGGAGGGGTCGAGGCCCTCGACCTCTCTTGCCATGCAACAAAGAGGAGGGGTCGAGGCCTCGACCCCTCTTGCCATACAACACAAGGCCATACAACACAAGGGAGGGGTCGAGGCCTCCACCCCTCTTCCTCTACGCAAAGGAATTACGCAACAACTTTGAAAGCTCACATACCTTGCACATGTCTTGATAGAAAAAACCCAAAGATCGCGGGACGCCAATCAACCACCGCATCGTTTCGTCCACCGCTTCAAAAAAAAAACAAAACGACCTTCAAGTCTATGCGGAAATCCTATGAAGCAAAACACTCTTCTACCAAATGAATCCTCGACGTTAGCTTGGATCCTTATATACTTCCAAATTGAATCTATATTTAATAATATTTTTCAACAAACACTTTAAAAAATCCTATAATCCATCATTTGAACATTGTACTTGTTTGAGTCACTATTAGAAGGTCAAAAATAGATAATGAAATTAGAATCAAGATATTTCATCACGACGACATGTGGGGCCCACACGAAGTTCATATTAACTACTTTTTCCCATAACTTCGTATCATCATAACTTATACCCGAATGGAATATTCGATGACTTTGGAGCAAAGGTGAAGTATGGTACGGTGGGTCCCACCACATGGATGCTTTGTGGATCAAAATTCCAACAATGCAAATATGATCATTGGTGTGTGAAGATCTACCGGATATAAATAGTATGTGGGGCCCATGTGGGGCCCACTGTTCACATGTATTACAATATCGTGAGTTATCTTTCTTTTCATATATTTGAGTCCATGCTTGTTGGTACGATTTGGTGGATCCCACCTTGGTCACTGTGTCTATGTGACTCAATATGTCATTATCTAATCTTTTTTTCCTTTTTTTCCTTAAGATGACAGTTTTTATTTTCTAAGTCAGATCTTATCTCATACCTCTTTTTTAACTGAAAACTCTTCTTTTCAATCTATGGTTACAGTATAGTAGTTAAATATTTGTTTGTCATGAAAGTATTTCATGTTTTTATGACAATTAGTTTATATATAAGAAATTGTTGAAAAATGTGAATTTCAAGTCGAATTGATGTCAAAATGGCATCACCATAACATGTGACAGATGACATATTCTAATGATGTAACATTCACGTTGCAATGGCATAAAATTTCATCGAAATGACATAATTCGACATGAGTTAGAATGACATTAACATAAAACAAATATGACATGACATAGATAGTAGTGAGAATGACATGAAAATTATATTAGAATTACATCAACATAACATGCTCCAAATAATAACAAAGTATCAAGATAGCATCAAATCAATGTTGACTAGACATTTTGTCCACCTAATATCATAATAATAAGTGCACAAATAACATTAACTTATTGCTAGTTAAATGTATGAATAATGCGTGCGTTATGAGATTGTTGGTCTTTTTGATATCAAGTCGATAACAAAATGACTGAATTTAATTTTACTAATGTGAGAGCACATAGAAAATTTGATTTTCTTTGGGACAAACTTCATGGTCCTCCATCCCTAAATGAAAAAAAGTCTTAAGGTGGGTTTCTGCAAATCTCGGGCACGTTCCCATAGTTGCAGCTTATATAAAAGATTCTTGAATTTTTTTACAAAGATGCAAGAAGACAAGAGGTGCATGGGAATCTAATTTTTATTCTCATTGGAGCTAGGAAAAATATGTTGTGCCATCTCAAATTAAAACTTCCCAAGTGCGGGCAAGTCGGGCAACTCCAAAAACTTTCACTAGGATATTGTATTCAATGGGAAGTTTTCAATACTAGAAAGTGATATAATTTCCTTTCATATTGTCAAAAAAAATCTTGTCTGTGGTGAAAAATAGCATATCAACCCAAGTCAAACATTTTCACACATCGTCACATTTTGTTGGGCAAGGGACCAAAGAAACTTCTTGTCCACATTAAACTTAGAGATCTTCATTTTTTCAACTTCTCATTTTTTCCAAAACAACTTATGGTGGCTACCTTCTTATTAACCATTTGGATTATCATTCTAACACATATTAGATTCACAAGAAAACAAAACGTGAATTGGCACTTTTTGAACCTCCTCTCCTTGTACAATTTTTACAAAATATGCTACATCCTTTTTCTATCTCTAAAAATTGGTGTACAAGGAACTAATATCATGCTTAACATGATGGTAATGAATTTAGGCCATGAGTAGTGCAAAAACATGACACCAAGTGAAGTCAAAGTTGCCAATCCACTCAATGCAAGGATGAAAATAGACCACTTTCTCAACTTCAAACACTATAATCTTTCAATTAGTACGGTCAAAGTTGATGGAATCTTGTGAGTATGTTACTCAATGGGTCTAAATTGAGAACCTACAGTTTTGAACTAGAGATAAACGTTTTTGTTTCCTTAGTTATTCATTGCAATAGAGTCAACAGTTTTGAAGTGCTTTTGGTGTGAAATTTGCAAGGGTATTTGGGGCTTAGTCAAACCTTTCTTTATATTTGCGCTAGGGATATGTCAGTGTATTATTAAAATATTGATTTTCAAAGCCTCTAATAGTGGTGCTGGTTGCTTTTCTTAAGCTCTGATTGATTGTTGAATATGGCACTTTGGTGGACTTTGACCACTGTTTGGTCGTTATCGTATCACTTTATGGAATGAAATATGCTCAAACTCCAATGCAAATATCAAAGTGCAGCTGTCCCTTTGGTGTTTGTGTTTGTGGTGCCTGAGACATGTTTTTGTAAAACCAAGAGTTGAGATAATTTTTTCCTTTTAATTGAATGAGATAAATGTATGATGGCACAATTTGACCTTATCCCTATGGACTATTTGTACCCACAAGGTACACTTCGAGTTTGGACAGATTCTCAAAATTGATATTTTGTAGGACTCTTTTTGGGTATATAATTTAATATAGATATATGAGTTCTCATTGTAGAGATGTTTTCTTTTTCTTTTTCATTGGATTTATTGAATATAAGTTGTTGTAGTTTGAACACCAAATGCTTGACTCTATGGTTGTTGTGCAAGATACCATATACCTCAATTGTACTACATTGGAGTTGAATAGTTC
>CAXARX010000255.1:0-18092 GCA_963971425.1 Bryoerythrophyllum caledonicum | reverse complement strand
TTGTCCACTCTAGACTTAGTTCCAGAGTCCAGACAATACACAATTTTTTTCATCAAGCAGATGCATGTCTTTTGATTAGGCTTTCATTCCAACTACGTGTGTCAGTCAAAAAATTCCATGTTAATTTTCAAATAGTTGTTAAGGATGACATAATATTGTACACATTATAAAAAAATTTTAATCAATAAATTTCTTTTCACACAAATTTCTCCTTAAGAAAATGTTATAGTAGTATCTTTATAGCTGGTAAAGATATTTATATTTTATATTGAGTAAAATTGGAAATGCTTAGTATGGGTGACATTGGTTATCATTTTTTAGTGCAACAACTTAATCAACATGTATACATTCTTCTCACAGAGTTAAAATCCTATATTTCTTCTGGTGTCGAGATTCACTTCGAAGTGCTTCCAATTTACTTGTATGGCACTACACTAAAATTTTTATTTAACCCCTAAAGGACAATTGTCCCAAAACGGGTTTTTTGAGAATTTGGGCAGGTTCCTATGATGTCAATTTTAGATATATTTTATTGAAACTTTTTTTGAAGGTGTGGTAATGTTAGAGCTTCATGGGGATCTAATTTATTCATCATTTGGACATTGGAAAAAAAAAATATGATGCCCAAAGTAAAAATTCCTACTCGTCGGGCACCTCAGGCAACATAGCAAAAACACTCCATTATTTATGAATTTTTTTTAAAAGAAGCTAATATTATACTATTTGGTGATTTTGAAAAAAAAAACTACTTTTGGAATTGATGTCTTTTTTTAAAAGAGAATAAAAGTTCTCACACCTTTTCGGGCAAGGGGCCAAAAAAAATTCTTCTTTGCCATATAAAAGATAGAGATTTTGCTTTTTTGTACTTTTAATTTTTTCTACTTTGAAAAGGAGTATGAAACTTCAATTTCACCGTTTGGATTTTGAATTTTCAAGATCCACAATTTACA
Source organism: Bryoerythrophyllum caledonicum (assembly GCA_963971425.1). NCBI lineage: Eukaryota > Viridiplantae > Streptophyta > Bryopsida > Pottiales > Pottiaceae > Bryoerythrophyllum > Bryoerythrophyllum caledonicum. Next base: position 17,142 of record CAXARX010000255.1, on the reverse strand, counting down.
AAAAAATAAAATGCAAATAAGCAAGTTTTAAATCCCTTCTACTTGCAATACTAATTTGAGATAGCTACACACTATTGTTTCATTTGAAATTTGGGGAAAGTATAGCTTATATGGTCTATTTTTATCTGGTAAAATCTCCTCAAAAGAAAAGATGCAAGAGATATTTTTTCATGAGGAAACAAAGTGTGCTGATCCTGTCTTGAATAATCCCAAAATGACTATGTTTTTCAACTCAAATACTATAATCTTCTAATTCTTGTGGTGAAAAAATTTGAGAAAACTACCACTTGTTTTTGACATACTCTAAATTAATATCTTAAGGTTAAAAATAGTAATGGAAGATTTTTTTTATTGATTAAATTTTTTTGATTAAAATTTATTGATTAAAATTTATTGATTAAATTTTTTTATAATGTGTACAATATTATGTCATCCTTAACAACTATTTGAAAATTAACATGGAATTTTTGACTGACACACGTAGTTGGAATGAAAGCCTAATCAAAAGACATGCATCTGCTTGATGAAAAAAATTGTGTATTGTCTGGACTCTGGAACTAAGTCTAGAGTGGACATGATAATAATATTACGTTTAGCTTTTATACTTTATCAATTATAGGTTGGGTGTGAATGGAAAAGGAACCATGTACGAAAAGTGTACGAAAAGTGTCCATGTCAACGTGGTGAATTTCACTTCACTCTTCGTGTGCATGAGAATCACGAGTGCTTGTGGCAAAATATCATGCATGGTACTTTCATGGTACTCACATTATATACAGAAGAAAAATGACAGTATGATATTGCTATGTGGAGCTTGTCGATTATTAATATTCTAAAGGGCTATGTGGAGCTTGTCGATTATTAATATTCTAAAGGACTAGGTGGGCGTGTTGTGTTGACAATTTCACTGATATTACCTCACGGTGACATAATTGGGAGCGTGTGTTGACAACTTCACTGATATTAGATCATGGTGGAATAAAATAACTGTTGCAAATTTGTCGTTTCGTAGTATTACGATCGAATTAGCTAGAGACACTGTTATACTCAATCCATGTGTCCGTATAAGAGCCTCCAGAGGGACTGTCGTGTTCAATTCATTGTTGATGGAGCCAAGCATTCGATCGACAACGCTAATTCACGTGTAACTCTTTCATAGGATTCATGGGACCCCGGAGGATGAGCATTAGCCGCTCATGGATCAAAGAACACCAGTTTCCTGCGCTGGTTGCCATCCTGGTTCTCGTCTCCTTCTGTAGTGCAGGTTTGTATCATATTGATTTGCGTGCAGATGCAGTAAGTTAACTCCTAAGTGCCCAGGCAAAATCACCAAGTCTCCAAACGCGTTATACCGAGATCACCCTAGTGGTTATTTTGGCTAATCTCTGCTAGTTTGGCCACTGAAGATAGTCTTACTTGTGACTATGACTGTTTTCCCTGCCTTGTAGACCTAGATATAAATAGAAGCTTTAGATGCATATCCAAGCTGTCTCACATCGTAGGCTTGACCATAAGCCTTAGACTTCTTTCAGATGGTATACACCATCGAAGGCCTTCTAATAATTTCTAACGATTCCTTTCAGCTCTAGGATGAATCGTCACTGACATGTCAAATGATTGTTTGTTGCAGTGGCAGACGCGAAGCCTAAATACACCAGGATCTTCGTCATTGGGGACTCATTCCAAGACAACGGCAACCGCGACCCCAATAACAACACCAGAACCGCCATTGGTGATGTGAACCAGCCGTGGAAGACGCCGTATGGCCGCACCACAGGATCGCCTCGAGGACGATTCGGGGACGCCGACAAATGCCTCGCTGACTATCTCGGTAAGGACATCACTAATCAGCCACGTCCTTGATCCAGCAGAAAGATGGTCCGTGATTGGTGAGACGTGGACAGATTCATCTCCTACTTCTGTGGAGGTCTCTTTCCACCTCTAGTGTTCATTCAAATCATTGATGAAGTCCTTGTCCTTGATGTTGCAGCTGACGCATTGAGCCTGAAGCCGCGGCCGTACCGAGTGCTCGCCGACATCTCGCACCCGTCGAACGTCAACAACGGGGTCAACTTCGCTGTGGGAGGAGCCGGAGTGTTCCCCAACGAAGGCTTCACCAAGACCGGAGACCAGATCAAACAGCTCCGGGGGGTTCTCCGTAGCGGTGTGGGTGGACCATATTCGAAGGGCAATTTTCGAAAGTCTGTCGTCTTCTACGGTCTCGCTGGGAACGACTACAACGCATTTAGAATTCAAAACGGCAACCTTGTAAGTGATTCGTGGAAGATTTAATCTGCGTAATGTTACCACTGATCTAATATCTAATTAGAGTGAAGAAGAGTAGTCAAAAGTAGGGATCATATCTCACCAAAACTTTGGGTGACTTCGCACGCTATCTAGAAACTGATCTCTCACGATTTGATCCGATCGCGTACACCACTAGCAGCCTTCACATGTAACGTACAGCTTTCTTTTGTTACGACAACAGCACAGTATCATCCGGGAAATCGGACCAGAATCACATAGATATCAGTCCCGAATAGTGCTCATTGTAATTTACTTCAGTTACAGATGCCTAGTGGTGCCGATTTGGTGGTCCCTCATCTAGAATCCTTAAATTAACTGTGGAAGAAATAAACTTTTGGTGTGATTGCAGCCGTTCGCGCAGCTCGTCGAGGCCGGTCTGGCGCTTTTGCAATCCGTGATCAAACAAGCGACGAAAGACGTGCAGGCGCTGTACGATCTGGGATTTCGAAGCTTCGTCATCGGGAAGCTTCCGCCCGTGGGGTGCATTCCTGCATTAGCGTACAGTGCCGCCACCAACAGCTTCGCATGCAACGAGTTGTACAACATATTTTCCATTACACACAACGCGGATCTGGACTCTTCTTTGACGACAAGCTTGCCGGTGGATGCCAAAGTTATATATCTCAATAACTATGTGGCTATTGAGACCATTACCTACAATCAAACTAATCCTGGTTAGTTTTCTCTCACGTTCATCTTCTGTATTGATCATGACATTATTTCCACTAGTAAACGTTAATCGGTAACCGTACATACAGGCAGGAACGTATTTTACTCTGTAGAATACAAAAAAGTGTATTGAAGTTTAGCAAGACTTACGCCTTTGGATCGAATATTCTTCAACTAACATCTTTCATTTGGAGGTCATTTCAATCAATCTGAATCTTATCATGTTCAAATACGACACCATATATGTAGAATACTGTGGCTAAGGGTAACCAGTCTCATTTCAATAAGTTCGTGTACGTGCTTCGGTAAGTGGTCACGATTATGGACTCGGTAACGAGCAAGCACCTCCGGTTACGGGTCATAATCGAGGCAAGCCATGGGAGTGGCTATGGTTCATAATCAGGGTCTGCTTGCGCATGAGTACTGGACATAACGGTTGGACCTGGTTCTATCTTCAAAGCATCCCCTGATTATGTGAGTACCTTGACTTGGTGTTTTTGGCAGGTCGTATGGTGCCATGCTGCTCCGGACTGAAGAGAGGGAGGCTGTGCGGCGACGTGGACGCGAGCAACAACCCGGATTACACATTGTGCGACGCGCGTGACCAGGGCAGCTTCTTCTTCTGGGACGAGTTTCACCCCACGGCGGCAGGGTGGAAGTACATCTTCGACCTCTTCCTGGACGACTCCCGCTACACCTCCTTCCCCGCGGGGTTCCCCTCGTACACGTACACGGACGGGAAAAGCCTGAAGAAATTCTTAGGCGTCTGACCTACAGATCTAGCTTTGTTTCGTCAGGGATAGAAAAATAAATAGTTTTTGAGGTAGCAGGTGGCTGATTCAGATGGTATTTTGCTGCCCTGTTTTCTAAAATGGTAGAATAAGGTGGATTTAATATCTTGTGGAAAGAATACATGGCCTAGAGTTCTGGCCTGACAGTGTGTTTTTGTCAATGAAAATCTGATTGTGCCTGCTGTACAACAAGCGGAAGAGTAAACTTGATCACTCAATGTGATATCTATCTTCCTGAAGGGTAACCATCCAAGCTAATGAATGAAACACTAGAAGTCCCAACTCGGCAGCAAAGGTGCTTCTACCATTATCAAATCACTGCCTCCGACTTCCGCTCCTACATAGCTTCAATCTGCGGCCTCAACGACCGGGATTAACGCGGTGATGGGGGGGGGGAGCCACGGTCATGGGGGATGTAGCTCAGATTGTAGAGCAGGAGCAGAGTGATGGCGGAAGGCGCAATTTTGTTTTCCGTTATTTTGATCGTGTGTGTATGGTTTTTGTCGGCGCATTATTGGAATTTGACGCGGTTCTAGCGTAGTTTTGTTCGCGTTAGTTTCGGGGCTTTTTCCATCGTTTTTGAGTCTGTTTAGCTATGGAGGATTGTGAGGGGGTTAAACCTTCTGAAGAAGAAGTTTCTAGCAATGGTCTTGATATTTTGTTAGAGAGAGATCTAGAAGGGGTTTCTCATGGTCCTGCTCGAGCAGCATCGCAAGGATGTTGCTGATCGAACTGTTCTTGGGCTTTTCCCAGTGAGAGGCCTTGTTTTTACTGCTATTGAAGCTTGGGAGAAAGCTTCTTTGCATTCGTAGGTTGTTTCAGTAGTTCTTATCGGGGGAGGTTACTTCGAGGTGGCAGTTTGTTTTCGAAGGAGCGCAGCACACACTCAGTACTTCTTTTTTCCACGATGGGAACGAAGTTTTGTTTTCAACTTGGAGTGCAGACTTTTCGACAGAAGATGTCGAAACTTTCACTGAGGTGGAGTACCCAATCTGGGTACATTTCCTGGGTCTCCCGACCTATTTGAGACATAAAGATTGTCTCGCGATTTTGAGAAAGAAGCTCGGGGAGATCTTAACAATAAATTCTTGGATTTCTGGATTCACAAGGGAGTGTTTTGGAAGTTTGAGGGGCGACCTAAATGGCAGCTGGTCCCTCATTTCCTATTCCTTCCGAAGAAATTGGCGAACCTATATCGATCTGTGCGCGGTGGAGTTATACATATCAGTTCCGAGGAGGATTCAGGTGAAGTGTCCGTCTCCTCAAACTGAAGACGTGTTAATTCCGGCACTTTCTGGCGATCGGGAGCAGCGGGAGAGGGCTGAAGAACTGGCGGATGTAATCTCACATCAGATTTATCTTGACATCGCAAGGGATGTCATTGCTGAAGACAATTTACTTGAAGATGTACCTGCGGAAGCCAGGAGCGATCTTCCGAGCGACTCCTCTGATTCTTCGGAATCTGACCTAGAATCTGATGAGGAATTGTTTCCTCATACTTTTATCAATGATCTCCCAGGAGATCTTCTATGTTCGGCGGAGCTTCCTCTACTGGCGAGGTTCTGGCCATATATTGAGAATCGTACTCTTGATGAAAATAACCCGTAAGGGATTTTACTAGTTTTTCAGGCTGTTCTTCTTGGAATTTTTCTTCTCATTGGAAAATTTTTCTTTCAGCTCTTTTTAGTTCTCTGAGGAGTTTAGACTTTGAGTAAATCGTTTTAATCTTGATCTCCTCCCTTGTGTGGGATGATAGATTCTCTAGTTAGATTCTTCTTCTAGATGTTATGGTTTAGGTTCCTTCTTCATAGAGGGTTGCTTATTTGGAGTCTAAACCGCTCCTGGCGCTATGCATTTTGTTGGCGCTAGCCACGGCTTCTTTTTTCCTGGCTCTCAGGATGCCTCTGTGGATTATTCTGCAATGTATGATCCTATTACTATTGAAACACGTAAATCCCGAAGTTGGGATTTCAACTCCGATGGTAGAGCGCTGGCTTAGCATACGAGAGGTACGGGGATTGACACCCGCATCTCCACATTTTGAATTCTACATTTTCTGTAAGTGCATCCGGCGAATGGGCAGGTGGGTCGAACGGCTTTATGCTCCGCTCCGGACACACGACATACAAGAATACATCTCCGGCCCCACAGGATAACCTCTCAAAACAACCATATGAAGATGTTCACCGTGCCCGCTCTATGCTTTGGTTTCTTGCTTTGGCTTTTGTAAGCGTGAGGTGGCGAGGCGAGATTGATTGGTTGGTGTGTTTTGGCCGTATGGAGCTCCAGCATAAGCACGGCCCCTGATACTTATTGTTGCAAAACCCGGTAAATCAAGCTTACCAAGCCCCTAGGCCGAGAAAACAGCCCAGGGCAAACGGAGGCCAGGGAGAATTGACCCCCTCTCGTCCTTACCCGAGGTGGGCTCCCGTCAGGGTTGTCATACTGGACGGACGTCCGGTACGCCCGTCCGGGTAAGTCAACTGAGGGTTGACTTACCCGCTAGGTAAAAAATAGGCGACGTGGCACCCATGTTGGCACCACATAGCTGCCACGTAGGAGAGGGTCATGTTTGAGTAGGATCGGGGACTAATGGCAAGAGGGAGGTGGGGCGGAGACGTCTCCGCCCCTTCATGAGTTAGTTAATAGTGTTTAACTATTGAGACTATGTTGGTAAACTAAAATTTATGTTTACTGTAGTATACACTAAATGTGAACCTATACACCAATTGCAAATGAGGCACTTAGTGTAGTGACATAACCGGACACTAAATGCCATTTACTACACTATGTATCAATTTTTGTAGAAATAATAAATTTATTTCTTTCACTTGTGCACATTTAGTGTATCAATAGAGTATCAATAATTATTTGTGCCTAAACAAATGCAAATCTCGGATTTAGAATTTAAGATTTGGACGTATCCAATTTTGATTAAAATATAACGTATGGCAATTGCCAAGTACACATATTCTTCTACGAAGATGCCGTATTGCCTATTTAACCACCACATGCGAAACTAATGCAGCTAATTAACAAAAAACTATTCTCGGTAACAACATAGAGGCATAGTCCAGTTGTGGGGGGGTTTCATTAATGTGTCTAAAACATCTAGCACAGAAGACCGTTCTTCGAGCAGTTGTTTTTGCAACGCTGTAAGTTTTAGCTTCAGGTTTATATATTGCTCCGTGTTTTTGCTGGTGAAATACGAAGTGTCCCAATCTTCTTTCCAAAAAATTTCACAATCCAACCCACCGCAAATGCATCTGCTGCCTTGGAATAGAGGTGTGACCGTTGCATGACTTCAAGCGAGTTGGTGGAGTCCTGCGGCCCAAAATTATAGAACAGTTCTGGTGCCACAAACCGTCGCCGCTCTCTCTCTTGTTGAAGCTCCTCCTTGAATTGATAACCATACCTTGATGGCTCATTCTCCACAACCCGACTAGAAAGCCCCCAATCGCAAATTCCGATGTACACCGTATTGGGTTTCCACTCATCAAAGTGGAGCAAAACATTCGATGGACAGATGTCATTGTGTATATAATTTGCGTCGTGGCATTTTCCCACAATGACAAGCAATGATAGCGCGAGGTTCACTCGATTTTGGCGGTAAGTTTTTACCCACCGAAGCTCTTGGATTGACAACTCGGTATTCGGATGCATCTCAATCCGTTCAAATGGCAATGCTTCGTCCACTTTCGAGTCAAACTTGGACCAAAAAGAAGCCAGAGATCCCCCATTCCACCAGAGCGTGTACCCTTCCATAGTTTTCGGGTGGATGTACGCAAGTCTAATGATCCCTGGATGCACTACCGGACACCCTCCAGCCTCGTTGATGATGTTTCGGCGCTTCTTCCTCTCGTTGGTGTTGGTTAGAGTCTTTCCGGCGAAGTAAATCCAACTTGGAATGTTTTCCAATTTGGTTATCATCACCTTCCGTACAGCCCCATAGCCACCCACCGCGCTCTGCCCTGGCATTGGAATCACTTTAGCGCAACTTTCAAGCCACTTGAAAGTTCCACCAACGCAGTGAGCCAAAATTTGCTCCTCAATAGTCGCTTTCCAAGGAGCTAGTTTCTTCTTACGGGAAGAAGAGTACTCTTGAACGAAGCCCTGGATCATCCTCATCTTCGCCACTAGTGCGTGCTCCTCCAGGTTCCAGGTGCTCTCATCCTCCTTCTTCCCCGTGACGTAACACCAGTTTGCAACGATATTGGTGGTCAGTGCGGTCACTTGTGTGTCCAACCACTCCGAATGCAACCAATAATCTGAGAAATTATTAAATTTATCAGATTTATCAAGGTTTGACATTAATTCGTGTCGCATGTCAACCTTCAACTTGTGGTATCCCTCTTCGTTGTGGTTCAAATAGCTCCTCATCTATGCCTGTCTCGTTTGGCGGTTGTAAAACTCAACGGCAATCCCTCTACATTCAACCATGTATTCCTGCAGGGGCATGTCTGGATTTGGTGACTTCTTCCGCCTCTTCCCGCTCGATGACGATGGATTCAATGATCCCGAAGTCAACTCCGTGTTGGTGGACGGAAGAACCGTCTCATCAACATCATCCAAGTCCATAAATACTGAGCGCTTCTCCATCGACCTACTTCCTTCTCCCGCCATATGTGATTGTCAACTCCCTACCGTAGTCGAAATTCCAAGTTGATGGTTTTAAAAAAAACCGCAAAGAGTCTGGGTACAATAAATGGGCCAAGTCCGATCACCCACCAAACTCACTTTCAGGCCGCAAAGCGAACTGACACGTGAGGCCTAGGGAGTGGACTTGGCAGAGAATAAGGACAAAATCTCCCCTATTTATATGGTGTAGGGTTCTTTTTGCGAAGACGTCCCCGCCCTACCTGGGCAGGGCGGGGACGTCTCCGCCCCTGCCCAGTAGGGGGCGGAGACGTCCCCGCCCCTGCCCGGGGACCCTAGACCAGTGCTTCGTCTATCGGCTATATAATATCGTGCACACCCCTAATTGTCCCCGCCTCACATACTCCCTCTTCATCCACCTCTTAATTGAGTTGGTTGTGGCCGTCGTGTGAGGACTTCATCCATTCACATCACATATATTATTCAGATTTTCCCCACCCATGGCCACGCCGGTAAAAATGAATAAAGAAGAACGAGACAAGAGTCGACTACGATCGGGAAACAAGCAGCGGAAGAGGTTGCATGTGCTTCGGAATCCTGTTAAATTGGCTTTTAAAGGTTGGGAAGAAGTTCCGGAGCCATGGAGTTTCGAGGATTGCGCAAACTTCATCGAGTGGTGCCATATCGACAAGGCTTTCCTGGAGGAGCGACACAATTATCACCGACGCTTTCACAAGGCAAATTTATGGAAGTGCACCGACGAGGCGTTCAAAAATCGGTGCATTGAAGTATACCAGGTCTTGTACGACATCCCTTATATCAAACGCAACGAAGTAAATCTCTTCCTTGCGCGAGGTGTCCATGCGGAGGTAAAGTTGGGCAAGAGGGTGGATTGGTCCACCTTAAAAGCCATAGGAGATAGCATAAGAGTTCCTTCTCCGGCGAATAAATTGATTCCAATGGGGACACGGAGGTATCCAGAAGGCGGATTGGGCAAATCGATGGCGAAGACTGAACCGGTCGACACGTACGAGACCGATCCCTCAAACACGGATACTGACTCTGACGGATCCCACGTTCCAATCGCAAGGAGCCAAAGGACACAAGCGCGCACCAAACAAAGGAGGGCGGAACAAATGGTTAACATAGTCGTTAACAATACCGTTAATGAAGTTGGGGCTCAAGTACAATCCCCCGCGGTTGTTGATCGAACGTTAGAAGCCTCTACTGGTGCTATTTTTGCCAACACTATCCAAACCTTGCTGAACCAATTGGAAGGGAAGACAACAGAACTATTGTCATTGCGCGATGAGGTTCGCAAGTTGAGAGTTGAAGTCAATGATAAAAACATTGTTATTGACCAGCAACGACATGATATGGAGGAGCTCCGACTTGCCCTTCAAGCTAGTACAATGACCAAAGAAGATCGGAATCCACGACGGGAGGAAGAAGGGCTTGTACACGTGTCAACCCAAGACGATTCATTGTCGTTTGATGAGGCCCCTACCAATGCAGACAAAGCTATGGTCAACAAAGAAGAGGGTGCGGGGGGTGACGGCGGCAAAGAGCTCGCTAAAGCGCTTGAAGAGAATTCAAGACTACAAAGTCGTTTGGATGTGTTGTTAGAACATTACTATCAATGGAAGTTGGCATGCCTCTTCACGGTCGATCGGTCTCGACAATTGGTGGCAGAATTCCAAAAAATCGACAACAACTATACCAAAAACAACCAAGAGAGGGTGTTTGGTTTGACATCGTGGGCCCTCGTAGATGATCTTTTCAAGATGGATGAAATGGCAATGGTGAAAACCGTTGGTGGGCAAACAACCATCGATTGGTCCCGTTACAAGTGGGATTTCAAAAAGGAGGTTTCATCTACCCTCGATCATCGGGGCAAACGCATGTTATTGTGGCCACAACCTTCGAGCTTCGTATCCGACGGTACGACTTGCTCAATTTGTCTAAACCCATTTGGTCCAGAAGGTGGGATGCATCTGGGCACTTGTGAGCACTTGTACCATCCATTTTGCTTGATTAGCTTGATGGTTGTACGCCGGCGGTGCTCATTGTGCAAGGCCCCTTTTCACGAGCGATTGTACGAACTTTTTGGATTAGTTCCATACATGCCCCCGCATTGGGAGTTCAATGTGACGAACGCTCATGATCAATCACATATGTGGGGAAAGGATTTGGTGTGGAGCTGGAAACTGAAGATGCACTCGTTGGATAAGATGCACCTCTCAAACGAGTGGGGTTGGGAAAGGGACCCGGAGCAGATTGTCCGAGTGTGCAAGAATTTGATCCCGTTAAAGGACAAATACGGTCAAGGAAAACAAAATTTCTTCTACCAATGCTTTAATGGCCATTGGGACGAGAACGGGGAGCAATTTTGTTTCGGACCTCATCCACGGCAATGGTTGTGGGCCGTTGACGGAGTTTGCATCACAGATGACAACGGGGATCGCATTTCTCACGACGTTGACCAACCGGACCCGCAAGAACTAAGACAATTATCGGAATCAGAGTGGAAAGAAATTTTCCAAAATGACGGAATCGACTTTTTGCTCGATGTGCACAGTCCAGGGACACGGCAAGCGCTCGACCAGCTCATGCAATCCCAAATCCTAAGGGCCGTGTTGGATGAAGATGGACCAGCGAGGAGAACACGATCGGCGTCTCGTAGACTTGTATTGGGCTCAGATGAAGACCTCCCTATGCACGTAGGAGCACACGACAACAAGGCAGGGGCGAGTGGCACTACTAATAGCCCGATGAATATTGACTAGGTGTATTTTTTTTGTTTTTGCGGTGCCAAGAGACAATTTTCTTACAATGCTTCATCTTTTAGCGTTTAATGTATTTTTTTCCACTTTCGTATTACATTATGGATACTAAAAAAATATATGAATAGTACTGTCTACATTCTACTTGATAATAGTGGTGTTAATCCGTGTGATTATGGATTTGCCTCATAAGGATTTGTGCGTTTGTATAAAAAAAAATGGTGTGGACCAAGTTTTAAACCTCCAAACATTTTTAATCCCTAAAGGACCAAGGCATTTTTGCACCAAAAACACTTCAAAACTGCGAGGCTATAGTATAATGCCTAAGAATGGAGACAAAACCTTTTTATTTCTACATCTAACCGTAGGATCACAATAAATACTTCTTTGTTAATGTCCCCACAAAATTTCATAAATTTTAACCACACGGATTGAAAGGCTTGCATAGCTCCCATGCTATTCACTACTTGGTATCAAATTTTTGCACTAGATCAGGCCTAAATCCATTACTAATGGTAGTTTAGGATGATGTTAGTTCCTTGTATACCAATTGTTAGAGGTAGAAAAAGGGTGTACCTTATTCAAGTCAACTATGCTAGTAGTGGAAGCTAAAAAATGGGCAAGTAACGTTTTAGTGTTTAGATACTTGATATGTTTTAGATTGATGTATATTTATGGTCAATATGAAGGTCTACACCACATATTGTTGTGGAAAAAATCAAAAGTATAAAAAGTTAAAATCTCTAAGTTTTATGTGGTAAGACGTTTTTGTTTTTGGTACCTTGCCCGTTATATTTTTGGCAATATGTGAAAATCTTTGACTTGAGTTGAAGCGTTATTTTCCACTAAAGACAAGGAATTTTTTTTTATATTTGGAAGGAAATAATTTTCTACACTCTTATGTTTGCTCCAAAACTAATAGGGAGCTAATAAAGGTGTTCCTTATTAGACAGCATGCCGTCAAAGTACAAAAGTTGTACTTTCCATTTCGCCTTCCTCCCTAGAACTAGGGAAAGACATAATCTACATGTTATTTTAAGTGCATTAGGATCTTGTCGGAACCAAAAATAAATCACCCCATATTTAATTGTGCACCCGCCTCATGGAGATGAGGAGTGCCTCGGCCAAACAAGAGTGGCCTCAAACGCCTCCTTGGAAAGTTTTGTGGGGACGAACCCCCCCTCCCAATTTACAAGCAAACGTCTCCGCCCTGCCCTGGTTTGGCGGAGACGTCTCCGCCCCCACCGGATTACTATTTTAATGGAGGGGACCTCATTTGTCCCCACCTCGCATACTCCTATCCACCATCTCTTCATTGAGCTCGATGTGGATGTTGTGCGAGGTCTCATTCATCCATCCACGCCAGAATTTTGCATTCACACGTGCAAACCATGTCTTCATCGAGACAATTGGCCAAGGAGGAGCGAGACAAGACCCGCGCAAGAGCGGGGAACGCCCATCGGAAGCGGTTGCACGTTCTTCGAAATCCCGAGAAGTTGGCTTTTCGAGGTTGGGAGGACGTAGTGGAGCCATGGAGTTTTGATGATTGCGCGAACTACATCGAGTGGTGCCACATCGATAAGGCTTTCGCAGAGGCGCGACACAACTATCACCGGCGCTTCCACAAGGCAAACTTGAAACATTGCATCGACGAGGCGTTTAAAAACCGATGCATCAAAGTTTACCAAGTGTTGTATGACGTCCCATTCGTCAAACGCAACGAAGTAAATCTCTTCATTGCGCGGTGTGTTCATGCGGAGGTGAAGTTGGGCAAGATAGTGGATTGGTCCACTTTGAAGTCGATGCCGGGGAAGGTAAAAATTCCTCGCCTTGAAAATGGAATAATTCCAATGGGATGGCGCAAGTATCCGGAAGGTGGATTGGGCAAGTTCATGACTGTGATGGACGACACACCTAGCTATGATACTAACACGTCAAGTTCAGATGATGACTCCGACGGAAGCCACGTCCAAGTCGCGAGCGAAAAGGCACAAGCACGTGGTAGGCTGAGGAGGACCGAACGAACCCTTCACCAACGTTACTATTGACTAGGAGTATTTAAAGGTTTAGGACGTAGCAAATCAATTTTGTGAACAATACTTTTGCTCTAAACATTATATGGTTTTAAATATCCTTTTTGTTTGTAATGGTACAATTTATTTAGAGAACTTGCACATTACATTCTACTAGAGGCTTATACTACCTGTTATGGATGGGGACTTGCATAGCTCCCATGCTATTCACTACTTGGTTTATTTTTTTGCTTTAATGGTATGGGGAAAAGCTCGTATGTGAGCGGAGAGCGGTGAGCAGAAAAAGAGACCGGAGAATCATACATTTCATGTGCACAAATTGCATTAAAGGGGCCCTATTACCGTGGTCTTTTAAAAAAAATCTTTATATAGGCCAATATTTTCCTTTTTGGTTACTATATAAAAATTAGGACTGACGTCATCGTGAACTATTATCAAAAGAACTGAGTGCAAAAAAAAAGTGTTGACGTCATTGTAAACGAAAAATAAAAAGCCGATATCAAAAATATGAAGTTCAGAAACCAGTATACAAAAATGGAATGTCAAAATTCACTCTAACTCGGCACTAAGACTAGTACTCAACATCAATGTCCGAATGCATAAGTGGTTGCCATACATTTGTGTTGCCAAATAAAACTGGCGGCTGGCCGTTCCGTTCGTTGCGACGAACAACCCTCTGTAACATGACGATCAAATGATGAAGCTGAAATGCTGACAACGTCCGCACTGGTCGAAGCAGCGCTGCATCAAATGGCAATGGAATAACCGTCCGCGCACCCAGCAATAGAAGATTGCGATTAAAACTCCGCCGAAAGTGAGGAATCCAAATGTATCGAGGTCCAGGGCCATCTCTACGGCCACCATAAACCAGAGCCATGTGTAGCGAAGCCCTCACCGGTGTGACCTCCAATGAACCCTCAACAAGTGACCACCATCGGGCACTGAGCTGCCGAATGGAGTAAATGCAATCAACAACATCACGGATGCCAGAATCAGGAGTGCGGTGGTTGATCATATGCACTGACCTAGCAATGCGTGGCCAAATGCATCCCAAGACAACATCGTCCACCAAACTTGGGATCAGCAAGGCATTCAACCTCGAATCCGAGCTCGGGTCTGAAACAAACAAATTAAAAAGAATCAAGCAACGTAATACCTACAGAAATGTACAACGTAAACAAAAATATTGAAACCTCTTCCATCTCTGGAAGGGTTCAGGCATGCAATCGTAGTGCTCATCAAAGCTCCAGGGCGAGTGCGCCAAAAGCAACTCCATGAATGGAGTTGCATCCAGGGCATAGCTTGTCCTGAAAGCAACTCCATTGACGGAGTTGGTATCCAGGCCCTTGCCCTGGATCTCCAATGAGTTTCCTCTCGTTTCCGAAAGGAAACTCAATGGAGATCAAGGGCAAGGGCCTGGATAGCAACTCCGACAATGGAGTTGCATTCAGGCACGCCATGACCTGCATGCAACTCCATTGACGTCGAAATCCGAGCCATTGCCCTGTAGCATCGATGAGTACCCTCTCGGAAACGAGAGGGTACTCATTGGAGCTCTAGGGCAAGCACCTCGATAGCAACCCCATCAATGGAGTTGTATTCAGGGCAAGCAATGCCCTGGATGCAACTCCATTCACGGAGTTGCTTTCGGCGCACTTGCCTTGGAGCTCCGAAGAGTACCCTCTCGTTTCCGAGAGGGAACTCATTGGTGCTCCAGGGTAAGCCACCCCACATCAATGGAACTCCATTGCTAGAGTTGCATTCAGGCACTCCATGCCTTGGATGCAACTCTTTCGGAGCCGCAAGCCGGGCCATTGCCGTGGCGCTTCGATGAGTACCCTCTCGGATCCGAGAGGGAACTAATCGAAGCGCCACGGCAATGGCCCGATTGCAACTCTGTCGATGGAGTTGAATTTAGGGTAGGCCATGCCCTGGATGCAACTCTAGTGACGGAGTTGCTTTCAGAGAACATGCCGAAATGCTTCGATGAGTACCCTCTCGGAAACGAGAGGGTACGCATCGAAGCTTCATGGCATTCGGACTGGATGCAACTTCCAACACATCAAAAAATTCTGGACCAAACACCAAAAAACTTTAACACATCCGAAGAGCCGCCATTCACAAAACACCTAAAAACTCCAACACATCCAAAATAATTGATTACAAAACCACGAAGTGAAGCAACCGCAACTCACCTCGATTTGCAAGAGCCTCCATCGCGATTGAAGGCATGTCCTCGGAGAGCTTCACCAACGGTCGAAAAAGAGTGTCCACCGCCGCACCGAATACCGAGGGCACCAAAAACAAGACAAGAACTATAGAGACATGCAAACGAGCCTCATCAATGCATATAGAAGTGAAACATATAGTTCAGGGAGTTTCATAGCCTCTAGTGCTTGTACCAGCATGCGTTTGAAAGGTAAGTCCGCGGCCATCAACTCATGAGTTTGAAAGGTGAGTCAGGGGCATTAAATCAGTTGCACCATCATGAACACAAGTGCAACTAAAATTACGATTACTTCAAGTAGCAAAGAACGATAAGATTTCAGATTGACATTTTCGAAATAGGGGTACAGGCAGGGTTGTCTATTGTGTCGTGACGGGGACAATTTCCGTCACAATGTCACGATGTCACGACACAATGACGGCATGGACATTGTGACGGATCGTGACTTTACTGTGACGGAGCCATTTTGATGGCAGAAAACACAATTTTCACATTTACCTCTGGAGAGACACGTTGGATTCAGAAAGGAATCTGCATGCCACATGTGCAGACATGTCATCAACTGCGGTAAATTCATGGACGCGGTAATTTTCAGTTTGGGTCGAAGGAGTGTCCGCGCCAATCCGCGCCTCACTCTGTCATCGAAGGCTGTCCGCGGCCAGTCCCCGCCTCAGTCCGCGGGTAGTCCGCGGGCAGTCCGCGGCCAGTCCGAACCACTGTCGCTTGTAGTCCGCGGGCAGCCCGCGGCAGTCCGCGCGCTGTCCGCGGCAGTCCGTGGCAGTCCGCGGGCTGTCTCGGGCTGTCCGGGGCTGTCCGCGGCTACGTCCGCTGCTAGTCCGCGCCCCAACCGCGCCTGCTCCATTTGAATTTCAGTATAAAATAGTGCCGTTCCAAGGCAATGGTGCTTAATCCTGCATAGTGGCTTTCAAGACCTTGGATTCTTTGTACAAGAATGCATTGCTCGAAATCCCATTGCTGAGGAGGGAATTGCAGACACGTAGTGGCTCTGAGTTCAGTGCGACGCCATGCCGCGTCGGAATTCTGTATGGGATCTATGGTACGAAGACATGGGCAACGCTCCTTCAAGAGCAGCACGACAAGTGAAGTGTCGGTTTTGTTCTCACTCTATGGTTTATAGAGCCGATAGGATGTTGTCGCACATGGGGTACCGTCATCCTAGTAATCTAGGTCGTGACGTCCAATTGTGTAGGATGGTGCCTCCACATGTGCGTTTGTTGTTTCAAAGTTGTGATGGGATTGTTCCTAATCGTCCTGATGCTGCCAACGATGTACCATGTTCCCAACAACGTATTGATGACGAGAATGGGATTGGAGTGGAACACTTATTGACACAATCCGTGGTGGACGACCTAGAGCAGATTCAAAACTCCCAAACAAGTCGTGGCGTGGAATCCGTACACTAGATAGGGAACCTCGAGAGCTACGTCAAGCGACTTTGCCTGAGGGCTTCAACATTTCCAAAAGGCAACTCTTGGACAAGGCTTGGTCTAGTGCTTTCTATGAAGCGAACATTCCATTCAATATCATTAGGCACCCTGCTTTTGTAAAGCGGTTCAGGAAACTGCACGCGCACGAATGCCCGCCTACCATCCACCGACCTACAATGCCGTACGTACAAAGTTGTTGACAAACAAAAAAAGTTGATGTACAAACGGCTGTCAATGTAGCCATGGATAATGCTATATCAAAGTATGGCGTTACAATATGTAGTGATG
>CAXARX010000254.1:0-20388 GCA_963971425.1 Bryoerythrophyllum caledonicum | reverse complement strand
GTTCGAATTTCTGCGAGCATGGGCGGCTAAATCAAGCTCGAAGCCACAGAACGATCGCAAGCACCACGAGCAAACGCATATCCCATCGCGAAAACAGCGAAAAAATGCTCGTTAAAAAACTTACTTCCGGGGAATTGATACTCAAAGAGCGCTCACGCACTCGCCCCAGTTCACGCTGCCAATAAGTTTCTTGTTCGCTTGTAAGCCTTGGAACCCATTTGCCGACGCCATGATAAAACTCGCGCGCCCGCGAAAGCGTTTGCCGGCAGGCAGAACAGGTTTCGGCGTGCGCCTGGAGGTAGGCGTGCTCGCGGGGGTTCAGTTCCTCATCCAAAAATCTCTGGGTCCACGGCCTACCAGGATGATATTCCGGGCAATTCATTCCAGGAGAGGAAGCCGCCGGAAACGGCACTCTGAGCTGAGTGCCGGGCGACATCGACAGCTGCAAGCGTGCACCCCACGCCACTTCGGCGATTTGCAATTCGCTGAGCCCAAGCACCCGAGCCAGCCGCGCGTAGCTCCAGCGCGCCTGGTGAAGCCCCGCCAAGATCAATCGCTCTTGGGCTGAAAGTCTAAAGAACGGAGACTGCGGTGAAACCACTGGAGCCAGTTGCGAAGCTTGCACGAATAGCCTCTCGGCCACGCGTTCCACGGTCTGCTCGGGGCTCAGTTTTTGGAGAGTGGCCATCGCTACGGCCTCTGCCAAAACAGGCGCCGAAGCACGTGGATCGATCCACAGGGCCTGGGCCAAACTCGCTATACGGCTGAATTCCAAACTTTCCACCTTTTGAGAATAGCACGACTCAAAAGTCCTTTTTTTTGGGCCCAACTTTCTTTTGGTCACCCAATTGACGCTATCAGCCATCCCATGAGATAGCCCCCGACCAGATGAATCGAACCGACGTTTTGTGGGATCGTCCGGGTTTTCTAATCTTCTTCTTAACAACAGGCCTACTTGCGTCTCAAGTGCAGGCCCAGGCGGCAAAAGAGATCTATTTAGCTCCCGATTTGCCGGCCGAGCAGAGTTCTGCGATTACGAAAGATCTGGAGCTGCTCAAACAGATTCAGTTTCAAGATCATCAGCAAACATTAAAACTCGGCGAACTTTTCGAAATTCGAGAGTCCGCGAGTGGCTTAATTCTCGATCAATGGCTTCGTCAGCGAGTCAGCTACATTCTCGCCGAGTCGTTTCGTACCCAGGGCAATCTGTTGGAGAAAATGACGCCTGTCACTTATCCTGCCACTCCCCTACCCGCTGTAGAACGACCTCACGGCGAGCTCCAATTGTATCGCCGCTGTGAGCTCCTCACCCAAAACGAAAACCTTTGGGAGAATTTGAAATCTAACCCAGAGGGTTCGCCAAGAACTTCCCCATCGATCGTCATGTCGAATCTTGGCGCAAGTATCTATGCTGAGGGCAAATCTTCGCAAAAGGGGCTCGTACTCCTGGTGCCTGGCAAGGGCTTTGTCGAAGTTAAATCGCCACGCGTAGGATTGATTCAAGTGGGAAGAGGCCTATTTTTCGGATGGAAGAATCAGGAGCAGCCGAAAATCGCCGCATCGCTGGAAAGACTCTCAGTATTTTTGCACGAGGGCAGGCACTCCGACGGAAATTCAGAAAGCCTCGCCTTTACCCACGCGGTTTGCCCGGCTCACCATGATTTTGCTGGAATTCATGCCTGTGATCGCTCTACCAACGGCGCATACAATCTGGGAGCAGAGGCGCTTAAGCAATTTTCTGAAAATCTTATCAACTCGCCGATTGAAACTGCCGACCGAGAAATTTTGAGATTGATCTACCTCGATTCCTTCTCGCGCGAGATCAAAGAACAAAAATTTCTAACCCCGTGTGCAGACCCTGAGGAAGCCACGCCTTTGGCGAACGAGCTTTTGATGGCCGAAGGTTGGTTCAGGTATGACCATCGTTCTTTTAGAGAAAAAGACGCCACAATTTTTGCCTGTAAACTACTGACCGAAACTTTTTCACAATTTGAGGCGCTCTTTGAAAAATGCCCTTCACGAGTCATTCGATCTCGCCCTCTCGATCCAAAACCCGAAAGTCTTTGACCTCATGAAAAAACTTACTCAAATCAATGCCGCCTCCGTCCGACTCAATTTAGTGACAGCCCTGGTCGCCTTCGCAACCCTTTCCGGTTGCGGATCTAAAACGTCCGAAGAAGACGGATTTTTGATTGCAAGCGATCTGCCTAAACAGCAGCGCATCCCCATTGAACAAGATATCCAACGGCTCAACTTACTCAAATTCAAACCCGCACAGGCCCAGTTTCAAAGCGAATTTGGCTTAGATGGAACTTCGGGCTTAGAAATCAGAAAATGGATCACTTCACGCGTCCGCTACATCGTTCGCGATGACTTGCCTAATGAAGCCATTTTTGAAGGTGATCAAGCCAGCTATCCAAAATCCCCGCTCCCTAAGTTCGATAAAAAGAGGCCCGAATGGGGAATTGAAACCGCCTGCCGAAAAGTAGTCGAGAAACCAGAACGTTGGGATCTCTTCTGGGGCAATGGCGGAAAGGGGAGCCGAGTCTCCACGGCCATGAGTAACTTTGGAACTGCACTCTATTTGGGAGGGAAATCTGCGGGGGTAAAACTCTTGATCGAAATCCCAGGAATTGGCACTGTCGATATTGTTTCGCCACGTACCGGAATTGCTGATGTGGGAGACGGGCTATTTTCGGACGACTACGCCAATGCGGGCGAGCCTGAATATTCACTCTTCAGAACCTCAATCTACGCGCACGAAGCCAGGCATTCTGACGGCAACGGCAGATCTCTTGGGTTCTTTCATTCAGCGTGTCCCCGTGGGCACGACCTGGCAGGAGAATATGCCTGCGACGACCGCACCAACGGAGCTTATACCCTCGGCGCTCTGCTCGCACAGCAGTTTGCCGAAAACACCGACCCGGCTATTCTTCCGCTCACTACGGAACAACGTGAATTTCTCAGGTTAGAATATTTGGAAAGTTTTTCAAGATTCACCCCAAAGAAAAAGATTCAAACTGTTTGTGCCGATGAGAGGCAGGTAGAATCAGTGAAAGTTCGTGCGACAGCCGAACTCAACTGGCTCGTGACGAATGATATGAATGGGGTCTCAAAAGAAATCGGTTCAGGCAGATGTAAAAACATGATCACTGCACTCGACGAGATCGATACCCTGATGAAAAATTGTCCTGTAGAAATCATTCTTGCCGAAGCGGGCGATCCGGCCCCTGAATCCCGCCGATAGGCTCTACTCATGGAAAACGAAGATCAAAAGCCAGGCGAAGGCGAAAGTGCTTCGATGGGACTTTCGAAGCGTCAAATCCGAAATATTTTATTTTGGGCTTTAGTGATTGCTCTTGGGCTCCACCTCATCTGGAGATTGAATCGGGCGGCACCTACGCCTACACCCATTCCCACTTCTACGTCGCAAGATAGCCCTGCATTAAGTCCACCACTCGCGCCATCGACTACGTCCCCTGCGACTACTCCCCCGCCAAATACAGCTTCACAGGTTCAAAGTTCAGCCGAACCTGAAAAGAAACAACCCAAACTCCGGCCTGAAATGGAGCTCGAAGCGTTCTCAGAATTCTTAAGCACGACTTTGAAAGAGTTACCTCGCATCGCGGAGTTGAGAAGCCTTCCACCCGAACAAGTTCATCACACCCCTCCCCCGATATTGCGTGCCGGCGCAGCCCTGGGGAGAGTCGCCGCTCAGGTCGAAAAGCAACCCGAATTGAAGGATCAAGCATTTGATTTCTATCAATCTTGCACACTCGAACCTGAGATGGCGACTTCAGTGCGCGCACTCTGCCTGGCTCGTTGGGAAAGTCTCGGGGGTGATTCTTCACAATCCGCGGTGCCTGAATCGGTTCGTTCCCTGGCTAAGCATTTACCGACCGAACTCTGAGGACGATTCAACGAATTAAGGCGCAGCACGCCAATTTTTCGGGTACCAAAGATAGCAAGCACCGCCCGAAAAATTGCCGTTTAAAGTGGCCGGCCATTCACCGTTTGCGTCTAACTGAACGCTCGGCGAACAAAGTACCCAAGTGTTACTGCGTCCCGCTTGGTTCTGAAGGCTATACAGGGATCCACCCACCCTCCCGTAATGACCTAGATTGATTCTTGTATATTTTATATAAAAAGACTATCATTTAAGTCTATATTTCTTTACATCAAAAGAATACAATCTCTAATACCGTGTAAGCAATATGGTGGATTATAATAACCGCTTATGCTTAGGTGTGAATGGGCTAATGGCCACTTGGAAATAGTGTACCGCCCCACTTGCCCCACGCAGTGGCAGTTGGATAAACCCAAAAACTGCCGAGCAGGTCTGTAACCGCCTAGCCCAACTGCTAGTTCGCTTGACTGTTGACCATAATTTTTGCTCATTAAATACCACCCAAATTAATGGGGGTAATTAACTACGGGTACTGCTCGATTTTGGCCCTGCCCTGGCTCGAAGCTGTATGCCGCACCAAACCGGTAAACAAGGAACACAAGGGGTGGAAATCCATGGCGTCTTCACAGGTTCTTTTTACACTTCAAATGCACAAATTGGGTTGCGGTATTCTGGTTGCACTCTTCTTATCCTTTGATGTATGTGAGCTCTTCTGGTTTTATACATGTTGTGACAGCGATAACAAGCTGCTGTGGGCTGTTGACACCTCGTCTACAAAACTAATCCTTACTGTGGTTCTGGTTGGTTTTATAGGGACAAGTGAGGTCCACAGCCTCAATGCTTATTTCTCCACCAAGCTCATCTCGGGATTGATGCAATCTATATCGTCAGCAAGCTTCCTTTCAATTTTGTCTGCTAGGTGTTTTCTCTCCTGTACTAGTTATCGCAATTTATATAATGATAACTGGATGTCATTAGCTCCGTGAATTTGTGACGCATGTGTTGTATCACCCCATGGGGCGGACGACACTTCTATGTGAGCGGTGAGCAAAGAGCGGAGAGCGGTGAGCAGAGAGGAGAGAGCAGAGAGTACACATTTGGTGAGCAGAGAATAGCCATAAAGTAAAAAAAGTTACTTTTCTACTATTTTTAGATTTTATTATTGATAGATTTGAATATTCAAAGGGGTAATTAAGATGCTTTTTAAAATAATAAAAAGATTTTGACCTATTACCGTGGAATTAGAGGGCCAAAAAAATTAATGTGTGTTTGAATTCTGAACATTTGATTTAGTTTAAGACCCAAGGAACGCAAAATAATTAATTTATGTGACCTATGACCGTGGAATTTCAGGTCCTAGAAAACAATGAAGATCAGAATTTGCAAACTTGTGATTGAATTAGAGACTTGAGAAACTCAAAATTGAACTCATGCGGATTCATGATGAAGTCAAAAAAGAATCAAAGAGATTGGCGTTCTTGAGATTGGTGTGTCTGAAGATTGCATCAACTGAAGTAGGAAGGGCAATATACTTGATTCGTTTTTATTGCATCACTTTTGTCTTTGTCCTAGCTATGAGAAATACATGACAACAATTATCGTAATGCAACAATTTGAGGTCAATAAAAATCATAGAACATGACATTTTAATTCCCAACGGAGTAGATAGCAATACATGTGAGGTCCACAAATGACCACATCCATAAGATGACAAGGTAATCCTAGATCGGCAATGAGACTATTTAGGTGGCAGAGTGTGTTAAGAGGCCCCCCTCAAGAATGAGTTTAACTTCATTGAAGCTATAGGTTGGGGCATGAATGAACAAATTCACTTTTGGATCTAACTTAGAGACCTTGACAAAGAGGAAGTACAAATGCTTACAATGTAGAAATGAATGTCGCTTGCGGCCGAACTTCGTAATCATGTCTTTGAAGGCTGGGCAAGTGCACTCGGAGAGGGAGCTCACTGTGAGTTGGTAAATTGATTGTGTTGGAGCGGGTTTGGATTGCAAATTGATAACACATCCAAATCCAGGGCGAGGAATCATTGTTACTTTCAAGATGATTCCTTGCATAGCATGAGCGGATGCTACCATCTGCATCTTCTTTGCTGATGGTATGTGGATGGAGCGTCGTGTACACTTGGACTGCCTTGAAACAGGGTAAAAGTCAGGATTGGGTGGAACGTCCATACCGGAGAAGTCAAGGGGAGGAGCAGAGTTGTTGAATAGGCGTGTTGGAGTGATGTGCTCTTTTTGTGGCAATTGGAAGCCAACATTCTCGAGCTTCAGGATCTCCACTTGATTGAGGTTAGTGCCAAGCTTCACAGGCCATACGGGAGGAATTGGAGGTCTCTCTTGGTCTACGGAGAAATTTTCCACCCACTTGCGACGTGAGCCCTTGACACAGCGCTCGATGTCATCCGGGCAGAAGAAAAACTTCTCAGGTCTTGGTTTGTTGAATGAGTAGTGGTTCCATAATCCAGAGTAGGTTGGGGCAGGGGTGCTCTTGTTGTTAGGGACGATTTTGGCAGTGCATTTCTTCTTGGTGACAGCATGCATAGCCCAACAAGACTTCCCGGAATTACAAGGAAGGCGAGCAATATGCCATAGCTTCTCACAAACTTTAGATTCTTGAACATCTGTAATGTGACGGACATCCAATCCGGTAGTTGAAGGAGGCTCTTGCACACACGGGGAGGATTCCTCGACAATCGTAGGTAGAGGTGTAGGATGAGATCTTGTATTTCTCTGACTAATATGTGGGCGAGAGAAATTGACGATGTCGGGGCGGTGAGAATCTTCATCGGCTCCTACAGGAGTGTCAGGTTTGCGCTTTTGTGATCCGAAGACCTCCCCGCCTTCAAGGTGTGGATTACGCGTGCAAAATTCGTCCCCGCCGGGCATGTCAAAGAGAACCTTCGGCAAGATAGACGGATCACCAGTTCGTTGAGCTCGGCGTTGAGCGCATCTAAGCTTGAGTTCTTCTTTGCTAGGGCCATCTCCACCAACACCACCTTTTAGAAATTGATCGTATGCTACAACTTGGAGAAACGCTCGAATATAGTCATCCACAGTTGCCATGTACAGATCGCCACCCTTGTTGCCGGATGCTTGAAGCCATTTGTTGTGAATGAATTCGGCAAGGTTGCAATTAGGCATCTGTGCAAACTCCTCAGCCATCATGATTTTCTCCTGTACAAAAGAGAGATTCAATAAAAAACTAAGAAAATTAAGAAAGAAGTAAAGAAAAAAATACCTTGTGATAAGTCAACAAACGTACCAGTTCCATGAAGCCACCCCATTGTCGATAGCGGAAGTGCCAGAAGGCTAGCCAAAGTTCAAGATGTCTGAGTCCATCCTCAGAGGTGCAATTTGATGATGCCCACCATGCTTTGATAGCAAGGTACCTGGTCTCTGCCTCCAGCATAGACGAGGCGTCGCGGTATTGGAGGCAAAGACGCTTGTGTTGGTCTTGCAAGTCGTGCTTGATATATAGTTTGGTGTGCTTTTCCAAGGATTGGGTCCAGTGAAAGTAGCATGTCCTCTCGCGCCCTTTGATTGGAACCTTAGGATCTCCAGAGCCATACACAATGCGCACGGCATTCCAATTGGCTTGTGCACTATCCGCCATGAATCCTTTGAAGTATGGCTTTGGAATTCCGTGTCGAGCCATGACATTGTTGAGGTTATGCCAGAAGAGTACTTGAGCATCTTTGTCTTCGGATTGGAAGTCACAGCAAGCTATGGTCATGATGCGTTGGTACGTCCCATCGTAAACATGGCAAGCGATGGTGGTCCATTTGGAGACGCGCTTGACATGATCAAACATGATCCACGCATGCTCAAGATCTCCACCTCGTTGCATGCGCCGAACCAAATCAACTCCACTACCGGGACCAACCTCGGACATCTTGAAGACAAAGACTTTGTCCGCTTCATTACCTTGGCCTGGGAACTGATTTCGTTGAACGTAGGCCCAAGTGCTTACTCCCCTAAGCTTAGCAATGCCATCCATGACTCCTAATCTACGCAAGTATTTAAAGGTTGTAACCTTGTTGCGGAGGTGAGGTGAGTTCAACTCCTTGCAGCGATCAAAGACAGGCTCTAGTTCTTCTAATGAGAGAAGTTGATGTGCATCATTATCATCGCGAAGGAGGAACTCACCTACAAGGTCTTTGCTGGCCTGAAGGACAATTTTGCTGTGAGTGGCTTGGGGCATGCTTTCAACGTGCTCCTTGATCAGCGCCTCAATGCGCTTGCGGCTATCTCTACAATCACCAACCTTGACAGGGTGTTGATGGTTTCCGATATGAATGCAGGCTCGCTGAGAATAGTCCTTGCCGTGGACATAGAAGATCTTAGCGTCGCAAAGTTGAAGGCACTGAGGGGGCTCATTGCAAATTCTACATACAAGAGTGGAAGTCGTTGGCGGGGGACCACCAACAGAAAAGAGATGCTTCGTAAAGCCGTGAAAGTCCGTATCATTCACTGTGGAGGTTCGGTGAACACGTTGAAGGTAGTCACAGTTTTGATTCTGGCACTGAAGGTGGCCTACGCAAATTGATGAGCGGAACGTAAGACCAAGATCGTTGCTAATGTTGGTGGTTTGAGTCTTTGTCCAGACATGACCATCGTATCGCTTGTCCATGCCCTCCATGGATTTGGCTTTGGTATGAAAAGACGAGGCTCCAACCGGAGGAAGGACAAACATTTGGGTACCATCAAAATGTGGGGGGAGGTAATTGACTTCCTCAATTTTCAATCTATTGTAATCTAACTTCTTGAGGATGTTTTTACTACCGGGCATAGAAGCTAGTCTACGTAGACATTGAACAATGCTATCGGAAGCTTTAGATGAAGAAGGTACCTGAGAATTTGAAGGTTCAAGGCGAGAAGGAGACGGGTTGACTAAAAAGGGAGTTTCAGACAAAGGAGTAGGATTCACAAGAAGAGTGGAGCAAGTCAGTGCATCTTCATCGGAGGAATCAGAGAGATCAATGATTGGTTGTACACCAGGCTCACTCTTAACCTTCACTACTGGAGGGGTGTTTAACGTGAAAGTAGATGATCGGAGTGGGGTAGTAATTTCAGTGGATACCTGAATTTGAGAAACAGTGAGTCCATAGACCCTATACTTGCCAGCGCCCAGTTCCCAGACCATTGATCCGTTCTCAGCAAGCCTAGAAGTCTCACGCATGGTTACGGAAAGCAAAGATGTTGATGGATCAAAAATCTCACGTTCGACCCAAATAGTATTCATTTGCAAAGAGAATCTGCTGCTAAGGTGAAGGGCAGAGACAGATGCAAATCCATCTTTGCCTACAGGAAGAAGAATAGAGACCCCAAGGCCATGAGCACGGAGCTCAGCCATCTCAGCCAACATAGGGACAGTAGAAGATGAAGCCATCGACAAAGAGAAGGAGAAGCTAAGCATAGACTAAAAAGAGCAATGCAATGAAGAGCACAAGAAATCAAAAAGACAGAAGGACAGTTTCATGACCAACAATGAGGAGCAAGTTGAAGATTTGTAAAGAGGTGTTACATTATTACGTAGGAGCAACTTGGAGCTTAAGCATTTTGAATTATGTATGAATAATTGATAATTGAGTATTAGTAGATCTCATAATAATTGCGATTCTGACAGAGAATTAGAAGGAATTAGAAGTATTGTAGATAGCGCATTCATTAGTATAGCCGTTGGCATCATCTAAAGCACTCAGTTTTAATAGTTAGGTAGAATTCATTTGCAGTAGTTTTGAAAATTAGAGCGGAGGCAAGAAATAGATAATGACAGGCAATTGTGCCCTACAGTTGCCATAGAATAGTTGCCATATTGAAAGTGTAATAGAGTAATGAAGAGCCTTATCAATTTAGAAGAGAATCTTGCAAACGCCGATTTTTCTTTGGAAGATACCCTTTAATAGCCTAGTTTATAACTGGTTTAATATCTCTTTAATGGCAAATGGTATTGTAAGCTATCGCTGTTAGAGTTTGTGAACTCTTAAATTCCATGTAGTAGCATTCTGTTATTTTGTAGATAGAAAAAAATTTGTGAGGGATTATCTTTTGTGAGGGGCATCTAATGTCGTGAGAGTGCAGGGGTGGTGTGGGGGCATTGTAGGGTTGGTGAGACGCACACATGAAGGAACCAGGCCACAATACAGTTTCTACGGTTGATCTAGCGCGGAAGCGCAAGAAAAGAAGAGGCGGCACAACTTTTACAAACTCGAAGCAGAGGAGGCGGAACGTGTTGATGAAAAAGGAGTTGTCGAGCATAGAGGGACGAGGAACACCTTCTGACTTAAACGAGCCAGTTGAAAACGAAGTAGGTGGTTCTTGGAGGGCAAGGTGTAAGATTCGGGCTCTTAACCTTTTGCCGATCGAGGAAGAAGCAAAGTACAGAAGTTCACCTTCACCAGCAATGGCCGAGAACGAGCAACGTACCAATTCAACCCAAAGTGATTCGAATGAAGAGAGAAAGGAGGATTATGTCAATACGGTAAGTTGAGCTCAATCATGCACTTCACGATTGTAGTCTATGGCTCTACGAGTGTTGTTTGTGGCTATGCAATTGCAATGGAAGGCTTAGAGCGGTTTTGCACGAGTTATATAAAAAATTCATTAGCTTTACAGGAGCCACAAAGGACGAGGTGGAGGAATCCCGCGGTTCCGCTGGGTTTGTCCCACTAATCTTCGTTCTTCAATTTTATTCAAATTTTTGTCCATTTCATATTGTGCGTGCTTGAGTGGAAGTAGTAGCATGGTTGTTTGTCGTGTGTGTTAAGGTAGGGTTGTATGTCGTGAGGGTAGGGCCATGGGTAGTTTTGGTTAAATTTTTCCCAAATGTCTCGACGTCTCCCCGGGGGCGAAGAAAAATTTAGGGGCGAAGAAAAATTTCCAGAAATTGGCTGTTTTGGATGAATGAAAAAGGGGTGTTTTGGATGAATGTAGACAGAGGATGAAAACATGGATGAAGTAGACGAGGAGGAAGGAGAAGAAGAGAACGAAGACGATGTAGAAAGAACAAGACGACCGGCGCCGGAGCACATTTCCGATCAACGGAGAACTATGGCGAGCGATGGCGAGAAGATTAGCGGGGCTATGGAATCAAGCGGCGATGCTGTATTTGTCGCTCTAGAGGTTTGTTCAAACTTCATTGCTTTGGGATTTATTGCTTTCCAATTCGATCTGCGGTTGGCAGCTTTCATGCGGGTGTA
The DNA here is from genome assembly GCA_963971425.1 of Bryoerythrophyllum caledonicum. Classification (NCBI taxonomy): domain Eukaryota; kingdom Viridiplantae; phylum Streptophyta; class Bryopsida; order Pottiales; family Pottiaceae; genus Bryoerythrophyllum; species Bryoerythrophyllum caledonicum. The sequence goes on along the minus strand of CAXARX010000254.1, from coordinate 9,262 downwards.
TTTTAGCCGCCTTTCCTTCGGTTTGAGTTTTCCATGGGGTAAGGACTTGCGCTTAGGGTTTAGGCTAAAAATTGAGTCACTACTTGTAAGAACCCCGCGGAACCGCGGGGTTCCCCCAATTCAGTTTTTTTCAGTTTTATTCTGTATGCTTGTGTTCATAGTTGGTTTTGGCATCAACTAGAGAACCTCGCGGATCCGCGGGGTTCCCCCAATTTAGCCACGCACAATGTTAGAAAAGCTTATTTCACAGAAGCATTGTGAATAGAATTTAGGATTCTTTCCATTTCGGATTTCATATAATGCAGTTTAGGGTTTAGAGTACCATGTGGGAGAACCCAGCGGAACCGCAGGGTTTCAGCAATTAGTGCCTGTCAACACTGTTAGCCACTCTTCATTGGCTCCGAAATTATTTATTTTCGGAGATTTTGTGCTTATTTGCTCTATCTTAGACTAGTGTTCAGTGGATTATGATGAGTGTAAGAAAGTTCCAACTTCTTCGTGCCATTTCAATGTAAATTATATGTTTTTGAGTTCCATCTTAAGGCCTTTTTACACTCTTAAATAACCCCGCGGTTCCGCGGGGTTCTCTATTGCTAAATATCTTTATTCTAATTCCTACCTCCTTTTGGCAGGAATTTGGGGAGATGGACCTTTCGCAATCCTTGGAGATTGTTCCGTCTCAAACTGTCTTGGCTCCGGAGACACTTGTGCCAAATTCTGCAGCAATGACCAACGACATTGCTACTACAGGGCCAGAGGTGATTGATTTAGACTCATACGAGTTTCGTTATTGTACTTGTCCGCTCCAAGAGTTAGTGACGGATCCCACTGAATTTGTATTAGCGCACCATGTTCCTGTGCCTGATCATGCCATAGAGTCTGCGACACGTGAGGCACGGAGGCGTTATGCCTTCCAGTACTATCAGCATACACGCCGTGCCCGTTTGGCTGCCTGTGTTTGGGCTCGGATCAACCCTAGGCGTTCCCAACGTCTCCAAGCATCCCAATATTCCACTTCTAAATAGCACACTACGCTTTCTACATGCTTTAGCATCTAAAATCATTGTACTCAAACTTCATTTATAAACATTGTATGTTTGAGTATTTAATTGTTCTTCTATATGATATGCTCAATACCAAACCTTGTGTTTCTTTGTAGTCTCCGAATCCTCTACAGCGTTATGCCGAACCAGAGGAGAAGGCTGATCCGGATATAGAGGAGAATCAACTGCGAGCGCAACAGAAGGCCGACTCCACTGCAGTTATTAACCGCCTCCGAGTTCAACCAACGATTAAATCCCGCCTTTGCATTCCCCTCTGCCGAATGCTTGCCTTGCCTCTTGTACGCCCTATTAACGAGGTTGATGTCCAACGATTGGAGAATGAATTCGTCACTGGCTACCGTGATGGTGACCGTGTCCTCTACGTGTCGATCTACAACAACAAGGACGAGGTTGTCGACGTCACTGAGGATATCACCTTTGGCTGGAGTTCGCTCTGGAAGGCTGCTAGTGACCAGTTTGATTCTCTCATTGCGCATGATGATGACCTCGCTAACATGGCTGGCAAGATGTTCTTCGTCTGGGAAGGCAACCATCGTCTCAAGGCTTGGTACCGCCATGTCAACAAGTTTCATCCAATGGAGGAGTCTTGGCATATTTCTCCGCATTGCATTGCCTTGGATGCGCGAAAGAACAGTGGTGTTCTCATGAACGCCATGAACGATGTCAATTGGTATGTTCTGCCCCATTTTCTTGGTTCTTCCATGATTTTATGACCTTCACACTTTGTTTGCCTTACACTGGCTACTCGTTTGGTCAACTGAGAACGACCACGTCAAGTCTAGTGTGCCAGCAAAACTCCTTCGCATCCGTACCTTTGGTGCCTTGCCCTTACAGGCTTTTGTGGACTTGATTTCCAAGGATGATTATCAGGCATGTGCCACCGCTAAGTCAAAGGTTCCCACATGGTACCCTCTTACAATGGACGTCTTTGTTTCCTTCCTCTACAAGGTAATTTTTAATCTAATCGCTCTTCTTGTTGGTTGTGACTTGTGACTTCTGTAATTTGCATGGGCTAACATTTCTACTCACCAGAGGGAAATCTCGGCTGCTGCTGATGTTGCTGCTCTAGCTTACAAAGATGCAACACCAGTGAATCAGAGGACTGCTGTGGGTATTTGGAAGGCCATGACCTTAGCTGAAGAGAAGGCAAGAAAGTCTATTCTTACCAAGAGCTTTGAAAAGTACGTTGCCGTAGCAAACTCACATCACGAGCCAACATTCTTTGACGAGGTTATCCTCTATTCCTTTCATTCTTCTCTTGTTCAAGCTAATTGCATTCCGCTTCAACATTCCTTTTCATATTTTTAACCATGGGTTTTGTCTCTAGATTGATCGGCACTTCTCCACCAACACTATCCCCGACATGACGATTGAAAAGCTCCATAAGATTGCCACAGCAAATGTCCAACCTCGCTTCATAACTGCTTGGCTTCGGTGGTGGAATTCCTCTTCTACTGTCCGTGGCGGTAACAAGTTTCCTTCCACAACGCCTCTTAAGGAGAGGATTCTTGACGTTTGGCTGAACAAAGCATCCTTCTGGGCTCAGGTCCATTTTCTAACTATTCTCCCCTTCTTAAATTTGTTTTGTACCATTCTTTGGGATTCTTACATTCTACTTGTCATCATGCAGTTGGAACATGCAGTGGTGGAGGAATTTGCTTCTATAGAGTCGAGCTTTGCTCGACCCATTGATTGGAATGTCTCCATGGGTGTATTACGACCTGCAGAATTTGTTGACCGCTGGAGGATCTTTTTGATGGACATGGCCTTTGAGCAGTTCTTTGAAGACGATGCTGATCCGAGATTCTTCAAAGCCTCCGACCTAAATGATTTTGGTGGTCACCAGACTGTACAACGCGTGATTTATAGGTTTGTATCCATTCTGCACTTTTTCCTTGCCGTTCTCGTCCTTCTTCCACCCTTCACTTACTAAACTTTGCTTTGTGTTTCAGGTACATCTTCCAAGAGCTTGTTCCCAAGCAAGCTATTTCTACATCATTTCTACCACCTTACTTGGAGGACTGGGTGAATTTGGAGTCTAACCAATTCATGTATACGGAGATACAAGTTGCCAAGTATCTAGATCCCCACCTCAAGGCTTGTGGTTGGTACATTGATTGTTCCAGGGGTTTCATCCCTGTCTCTGAGGTGGCACTTCACTCATCATTGATTGCTACAGCTCCAGTGCTTGATCATCCTTCTGACTTGGAGCCTCTACAAACAGAGACGGCGGATAAAGGGTCCAAGGACAAGGCAGCCAAGCCAACAAATGTGACTAAGGGCAAAAACCGCAAGTTGGTTGGCACAGTCTCAAGTACCCAGCCTTCTCAACCTCGTATGTCCCTTCGCTCTGCTTCCAAGGCTGCAGCACCTCCTTCCTCTGTTCCCGACACTGCAATCATTGGAAGCCCCTCCGCCGCTCCCTCTTTTGCTCCTTGTATTGCTCTTCCTGACCCGACCTGTGCTCCTTCTCAAAGCGACATCACCATCCCCTCCGAGCCACGAAAGCGGAAGGCGATTGCACCAGACACTTCAGCCACTTCTTCGGAGAAGCCCTCCACGCTCACCCTGATTGAGAATGTCGACATGGTGGAGGTCATTGAGTACCTTATGAAGACCGGGATTCACCACTCCACCTACACCTGCATTCAAGAGTTCCTTACTAAGGTTTGTTTACAATTTCTATTTCTACTACATTCATTTTTATTTCTGGGATTCAATTTCTCATACTTCTTCAAATTCTCACAATAAATTTTTGTGTAGGTTGGAGCGGGTCGTACTCGATCCAATGCGAAGGAGAAGGTTCACACAGGCATTGATTTGCTATTTGCAGATGTGCCCGAGAACTTGTGTGTACCAGGGATCTCTACCTGCATCGACGATGTTCCAACTTGGAACAAGCGGTCTACTTCATACTTTGAGGTTTTGTTTGCCTTTGCAAATGCCAACCTCCATGATGACGGCATCCTCGTCTTCACTCATGCTGCTGATCCAGATGTATCAAGGGATATCCACAACTGGGCACACACTATGAACTTCTACGTGGCTGAAGAGTGGTTTGGCATGAACGACCTGGACCTTCAATCGCCAGTGGTTCGTACAGGAGTGGTAAGTTTGTCTATCTCTACTCTACCTCAAATTCAGGTGCACTTTGTGGATTCATGGATACTAACACTTTCATGTTTAATTTTTAGACTCGAAAGTTCTTCATCAAAGTGTTAGTTCGGGTGAACTCCATTCTTAAGGTACGGAGCACAGCTTTTGATAAGATGGGTTACAACCTCCAGAGGGATGGTTGGCTCAACAGTTTCACAGATGAGAATAATCAAGCTTTGAAGGAGGACGGCGTGCCTTGGAGAGGTGCTCGTGAAAAACGTCACGAGTTTTACTCCATCCTTTTTTCCGCCCTCACCGACAAGGATGACATTGTGATGGATTGGCAATGTGGTCTAGGTTTGTTTTCAAGCATTTTTATTTTTTATTTTCTTTTTTCCACTACTTTATTTCTTTGTGTTACACCTTCTTACAATTTGGTTCTAAATGCTTTAGGTGGTTCCATTATTGCGTGTCGCGCACTTCAGCGCCATATTGTAGCTCTCGAGGCAGATTTGGACATCTTCAACGCCCTCCTCCTCCCCATGCGAGACCTTGATCCAGAGACTACTTCCCATCTGGTTCCCCAACCGCGAGGGTCTGTTTTTGCTCCGCCTCCTCAGAAGATGGCAAAGCGCAACTTTGATTTGCTCTGTGCGTAAGTTTGTTGTTTGCGTTCTTCTTCGTTTGTTTGTAATTTCTTCTTCTCCATTCCTTGTTTCTTATTTGTTTACTTTTATTGACTATTCAGAGTTCCGAGCAATAGTCCGATTTGTATGCTTACTGCGGACATGTTTGCAAGTCCTCCTAAGACATTCGAGCTTCCTCCATATGCTGCTGGATTGCGCATCAATTTGCGGAAGCACCATCACCACCCCCTACTCGCGCACGCAGTTTCAATAAGCGTGTTCTGGATTACATAGATGTAGAGGTTGAGCAGGGCGACGACAGTGGGAGTTCTATCCATTGATGGGGCTTTTTTGATTTAGTGACTTAAGCTCCTATGTTTTGATTTGGATTTTATATAAGTTGGGATTTGGTTTTATTTACGTATATCCTTGCAAGTCTTCTTGTACTTTTTTGTAGGTTTCTATTTGATTGTAAACTTATTTTGATGACGTCAGCCCTAATTGCATCTTTACACTATTGAAAAACAATTCTACAAAGTCTTTCATTAGAAATTCAATGTTCAATGCCTTTAGGTTTTATTTGCTACTAGATTTAATTAGATGTAAAAATTCCACGGAATTGGGGTACATTTCAAAAAATCTCGGCAAGTATTATTTCATTATCCACGGCATTAGGGCACCTTTCCAAAAATCTCAGCAAATATTTTTTGAATTTCCACAAAATTGGAGTACATGTTACACAAAAATTTGGCTTAAAATAACTCCTAATTCCACGGTAATAGGCACTCTATTTGTCGAAATTGATTACAAAAATTTGAAATTCCCACTCTCTGCTCTCCTAAACCGCTCTCCGCTCTCCTAAACCGCTCTCCGCTCTCCGCTCTCTGCTCACACTACTAAGTTTCCCTTGCATTCACAAGTACTTGGCGGGCGTTGACACATTGTGACATTAAAAAGCGGTTGTGCAAATGCTTCTGCGTAACAAATCACGCAAACTTGGCGGATGTTGACACTCTGTGACATTAGGAAGGGCTTTTGCACATACTTCTCTTCATTAAAATAAACGGAAACAAATTCTTCTACTGTGTGCTACTTAAGGAGTCTTGCAAAACCCGCTTCAACCACATTGGAGTGAGGTGCTGATTGCGCTGCTTAAAGATAAAGGTTAGGGTTTTTACTTTTACTTGTTTACACTTGAGTTCTCAATCTTAGAGTTGGCTTGTTCTTGTCTGTGTGTCTTCTGTTTGTTTGAACTTGAGTTTTGATTTTTTGAATTTTTGTTCTTGTTAGTGGAACTGCAATTGATCTACTTGTTGGGGTGGGGTTAGAGCAGAGGCGGCCTTTACAATTCGTGGAAGTAAAGCAATTGAAGCCGAAGTCTTTGCAGTCATCGGAGGAAATATCGTAGGAACGTGGAAGCAGTTGGAGAAGTTGAAGGCATCGAAGACAGGGCGTCGGAGAAGTTGGCAAGCATTTGGAAGAAGTAGTCGGGAGACTACGGTGTTGGCGGAGGAGTTTGAGGTCGTAGGAGGAACTGCATGTGGGTGGAAAAGAAAGGTGCATCAAGTCTACAACAACTACGGTATAAAAGTCAAGTACAATATTTATGTGTAAACAATTTTTCATTTGTATTTCTTGCTTTCTTGCTACTTCATGTACTTGCTGTTATTTTTTCTTTCTTTTGATTTGATTCCTTTTTTGATCTGTATTTAAATTCTTGGTTTATGAAAGAAGATATTTTCTTTCAAAGTAGATGTCTTCTACACATTGCATCTAATAGATTTTTGTATGTATACAAATGATGGAGCAAAATGCGTAGTTTGAAAACAAAATTGCAAAGGATTTCATGTGTGATATGTTAAGTAATTTGCATAACCTTGTTTTTATCTTCAATTATCACCTAATTATTGCTTGAACTTTTGTATTGTCAAAGCATGCATTTTGATTTTCTCTTGAATCTAAAAAATGAATGAACAATTAGAGATCTAAGTCTTATACATGTTGAAATCAAAACTTAATTCATAGTAAATTAAAAAAGTTTGATACTTACCATTTATGTTTCTTGTTGCAGGTTAGATTTCTTCCTTGCCAATGAGAGTTTTTGAACTCTTGTTAAGGATTCCATCATGACTTCGAGTAGTGTGACTTCTGCGTCTGTCTGTCGAAGACAAGAGTAAAACTAAATGTTTAAAGTGTATAATAGAGAAGTAAAGAGTATATTGACCTAAGAACAAGATTACAACATAATTTCAGAGAAATGAGTTGACAAGAGTGAAGAATACCTCTTCTACTCCTCATCTTATACTAGAAGGATAGATGGCCACGAAAGTCTACGTGGGCCATCTAACTAGAAGTCTATAGAAGTCTAATAGACCTTAAGAGTCACTATTGTCAACGAGAGCATCCAACAACCACGGGTTGCGACAAACATGTCACATTTGTCAATCAAATGACCTTTATAATTCCTATATGACCTCTAGTTTAAACCTACAGTGACACAAAAGTCTTAGCAACTACTAGTTGTTTCAAACGAGTCATAATAGTCAAGCTAATGGCCCCTAGGACCTTTATGTGACCTTTGAAGGTTTTAACTATATTCGTATGTAGTTTACTACTTTCTATAAACTAGATAAAGTAACTAAATACTACTAGTTGTACTATGTTCGTAACATTACCCCCCCTTAAAAATCGAGTTTGACGAGATGTGAAGGTAATTAAATAGAAAAACTAAACTGTATACATCACTGGCAAAGTGGTAGACCGTGTGAGAGTTGCTGTCCATCAGCGAGGACGTCGACGGTTCGAAACCGAGGGTGTTTTTGGCTTATCACCAAAATCTGAGCTATCTAAGACGTCGACGGCAGTTTTCAAGTTGTATAGATGCAGAATCTCTGCATCTGCACCTGTATCAAGAAAAAGGTGTGACTTCGCTTGTATGGTGCAAGTATAGGTTCAAAGGTATTACATTTGTACATTTTTAGACTAGAGTTTTGGTTTTCTAGGATGTCGTTGGTGAAAATAAAAAATCTTCGCTCGAGCATTTTCTAAGTTACTACTAGGTTCCCATCTTCGATCACTAATAGCATAACCCTGCCAATGTACAAGATAAAATAATCTATAACAAACTAGTTTTGAATCAAGTATCTCATCTACTTTGTATTCTACATTTCCATTGATTTCTATTGAAGGTGGAGGAGGTTAAGTTCTCCTTGGAATGTTTGATGCTATATATGGTTCAAGAAGTGAAACATGAAATACAAGATTTACTCTCATTGAATTAGGAAGTTGAAGCTTGAAAGCAACTGCATTTATTTGCTTTATAACAGGAAATGAACCTATACGTTGATAGTCCAATTTTTCACAAGGTTGAGTGGTTCGAAAATTGTGTCGAAGGAGGTAAACCTTATGACCAATTTTGAACAAGGATTGAACCTTTCAAAGCTTATCTGCATTTTTTCTAGAATGTTCTTGGGCATGATGAAGATGAGGAAGATTCTAGCTTGAAGATTAGACAATGAGGTTGCAAGATCTTCAGTTCCAGGAACTATGACAGTAGTTTTGTTCGATATATTTAATAAATCAGCTTTTGGATGACGTTCATAATTTGCAAAGAAAGGGGTTTTTTGAGTTGAAGAGTGCATACTATTGTTGTAAGCAAATTTTGCAAGTAAGAGATGACTTGCCCAATCATCTTGATGATAATTCATAGTACGACGTAAATATTTCTCTAGAACTTGGTTTACACGCTCAGTTTATCATCAGTTTGTGGATGATAGCTAGATGAAAGATTGATCTTAACTTTCAAAAACTCGAAAAGAGATTTCCAAAAAGTAGAAATAAATTGTGGACCTCCATCGAAGACTATATCATTTGGAAAGCCATAATATCAATAGATATTGTCTAAGAATAATTTTGCACTTTCTTCTCTTGAAATAGCCTTTTGACAAGGAATGAAATGTGTCATCTTAGTAAAACGGTTGTTCAGGAATTGAAAAAGGTTGAAGCAGACCGTAAGGACGGTGTCAAGGAGTTTTTAAACGCGGGTATATTAGCATATATGACATGATTGAACAAAAATTTTAATTGCCTTCTACATTTGAGGCCACCAAAAATCTCGAGAGATTAATTCTATAGTCTTATTAAATCTAAAGTGTCCAGCGGCTGCGAAATCATTTTGAGTCTAGAGTATATGAAGGCGAGCTTCTCCCTCTAGAACAAATAGTAATCGTTCATAATATAATAAACCATTGATAAATTTGAATCTTATAGACTCATCAGAAATATCATTTACATAATCTGATCGATTGTATTCGCGAATGTAGCGATTAAGATCAATAACAAGAGGATCATTGGTCATACCAACACAGATTTTGTCAAGAAAAGATGTATCTATTTCAAGTGATGTCTGTAATGCTCGAATATCAAATTGTTTTGGTCTCATCATAATTGTCTTTTGTCGATCGAAAGCTGCATCGC
>CAXARX010000253.1:0-20239 GCA_963971425.1 Bryoerythrophyllum caledonicum | reverse complement strand
AGCCCCTCCAACATTCCTTCAGAGAATAATTGAGATAAAAAAAGAAATGTGATTACTAAACCATTGTTTAAGTGGAGAAAGATGTTGGAAATGCGAATAAATAGTAACAAATTCCGTCATAATTGGTTTATTGTAGAAGAATTTAGCAATCAATCAAAGAATTGAATTCTTCAAAGTCAGTGTTGTTCGCTAGACCTTGCTATTGCAACCAATGAACGGGGAGTACCGGCATTTATTTACAAGCTAGCCGCTGGATTTTGAGAATTTTCGATTGAAATAAGAAATTCTAGAGAGAGGTTGTGGATGAAAAAAAAAATTAGTAGAAAATCGACCGTTTAAAAGAATGAAATGTCGGTTTTTTGTCATCTACCCAAGGAGCATGTAGAAAAATTACTTACTGAAAATTCATGTACCCGGATTTTAGCCAACCGGTGTAGGACTTTATAGGAAAATTTTATTACTAGGAAATTTGTCAAGGCATTTCAGCCATTGACCTCTACTTGAGGCTTGAATCTCTAAACTAATCGTGGTCGTAGGATGTAGGGTTCAATTGTTCATACTCAACAGCCGAAATGCCAGACTCGTTCTATGTTTGGTCAGTAGGTCACTCAATTTTCAATTTCACTGTCTCACACATCGTCTCGCTCTCTTGGAGTCCCGCTTGCACCACAGCCACCTCAGGCAACGGTGTTTTCTTTAGTTTGTCTGAGCCCCTAAGGCCTTAAGTCACAACTACCTCGCTCAATGGTCAGCAACACAATTTTTTGGAGTTCGTATAGGCTTTTGCATTGGTTTAGGATGATTTTCTCGAATTTCCAACTTCGTATCGGCTCCTTCTTTTAGCACTTGAGTTGGTGTTTGCATTGGCTCCCTCTTTCAGGGCTTCATCCGGTGGTGTTGTCGAGTAGTAGTGGCTTTCTCGGGTTAGGGTTTAAGGGTGTGCAACTCTAATTTTGTTTTGGCATCTTTTCACTGTGGCAGTACGGGGCTCCTCTTGTCTTGCTCCTTCTGTCTTGCTTCTTCGATCTCCCTCACTGCATAGTGCGGGGCTCCTTCGGTCTCGCTTACTACGATAGTGTGAGACTCCCTCGATCTTGTTCATTGCGGCACTGCGGCGCTCATTCAGCTTGCTAAATGTTGTACTCGACCAAGGCATGTAATCCTAACCCTCTCTTGTTTTCCTACTTTTTCTCTTGTTTTTTTCTTCAATAATTGCTCATTGTTGATTTTTTTTGGCGATGCATTCTCTATATCGCTGAGTCGTAGTTCCATTTGTAGTTGCAAGTTAGATGACTAAACTGCAAAGTTCTTTAAGGGACCATTACTTTGCTAAATCAAGGGAAGTTAATGACGTTGACATCTTGTCTTTGGGGTCTGAGAACTCTTCTCTGGAAACAGCTGATTCATGAGTCAATTGCGCTCTTCATTCAGATGCTGAAATTGCTCAAGGTTAGTGGAAGGAGCAATGGTCTGTTCAATTTGATTAGTTGCATTTTTGTCCAAGTGTTTGGTGGGTTTTTTGTAAAGTATGCAGGGATAAAGGTGGGCAATCGGCGTATGCCAAAGATGGTGCTAACGACTTGAAAGTGAGCTCTGTCTAGGACCACACTCGATCTAGAGAACACAAACAGATGGCTTGGGCAACGCAAAGTAGCAAAAAGGCCATGGAAAAAGCTATTTTGCAAGGGCAGAGGGCACGCGACAAGGGTGTGACTTCTTTGTTTTAGGTTGCATATTTTTGGGGGAAGCAATTGTTACCCTACTCAAAATTCCGTGCTTTGTGCAAACTTTTGGTTACTGTGAAAGCTCCGATGACTTTATCTATGTATTAGGACGAGAAATCTTGTGCTGACTTCATTAGCTATGTGCGCAATTTAGTATTCTATGGTGTCATAATCGATGAGTCGACAGATATTAGCGTCACAGGACACCTTGTCATGTTTGTCAGCATCGTGGAAGAAGGTCTTCCAGTCACTTTGTTTATTGGCTTGTTGCAGATCAAAGAGGAAAAGAAGGATGCAACTGTAATTTATGAAACCTTAATTTCACTCATTCAGAAGTGGGGGCTCGACCTCTCCAAATTTGTGGAATTTGGGAGCAATGGTGCTAGCACCATGATGGGTTGCTCAACTCGAGTAGTTGCTCGAATCAAGCAATAGGTAAATCCTTACCTTCTAGCATGCCACTACGTTGCTCATTGGACAAGCTTGGCGGCTTTGGATGCAACGAAGTCCCTTGATTGTAAAGTACTCTCTTTCTAAATTGATAATCTCCTCAATTCAATTGCTAGTTTTTTTTCATAAGTCTAGTAAACACAAGCATGCGCTTACTAGACTTCAAGAGGAGTTCTTTGATGTAAAAAAAACAATGAAGCGGTACCACAAAATTCGTTGGCCAAGTCGGTGGTAGACAGTCACAACTTTGTGTGAGTTGTTGGAGTCTTTCCTCATTTTTTTTCGTGACCTAACAAGATAAGGTGCAGATACAACCACTCAAATCTTGTGCTTCATGAGTATAGCGCTTTTGGGGGTCTACTCAGGAAGTTGCCATATGAGATTAGGGGGAACATGTATTATGATTTCGAAATGCAACGTTCTAGGCTAGAAACAAACTTAGAAGAAGCTTTGTAGTTATACAAGTTTCTTTATGCTAACGTGACTACCTATTTATCTAATCCAGTCAAGGGTCCTAGTGCTAGCAATTCATCTATATATGGCCCTGAATTGTATTGAGGGCTTTTACTTGGTTGTATCCTACTCTCTCCATACTTTTCCCAACATATTTTGATGTTCATTATGGTAGCTTGTATCCTATTTACTCCAATTTGTTTTCACATGTTTTGATTCTTATAAGTAGTGGATTGTATGTTATTCTCTCCATTTTTTGGCACATGCTTTGATTCTTGTAAATGTTGAGTGTTGTGTCGGCATGTCGTACTAACTAACCTTTTGAAAATGCATGGACCCTCTTCTAGATTTGTGCATTTTCGAAAGGTTGAATCCTTGGCCCTAAATTGGTAGGGGTTCAAATGCAAGGTTCAAATCCTGGGAGGGATATGGCTTTATGCTAAAAAGAAATTCAATAGAAGAGACAAAAAGTCATAAACCGGCTACATTTACAAAGTGAAGAAAGTTTGCTAATTGAAATTGGAAAATGACAGCAATGCCACCGGATAAAATTGAATTTCTAGGACATTGACTGGCAATTTTTGCAACCTCTCTGGACACTTCCGGATAAATTTTGAAGAACCAGGGTAGATGAAACTTTGTAGGAAATCTATCGTTTAGACTACAGAACTCTCGGGACTGTGATTGTAAGTGCGCTGACGGGAGCATATTGAGTAGCCCGCACAAAGTAAAAAAAGTGGGAGAGATAGTGTCGCTCTTTATAGCAATAGAGCCTTCAAAACCAGAAGAGATATTGACCCAAACTACCCAAAAGAGGCGATGGAAGTGTGAGAATTATGGTAATTTGCAACTCTCTAAAACCAACCATTAGTAACCTATCTTTACTCCATCCATGAAATTAAACCTAATCAACCACAACGTACAAGGAGTTAACAATAGCCTGACTATCTTCAAAATTAGGAATTACTTTAAATGCTTCATCAAGAATGTAGATATTTTATGTCTCCAAGAATACAAACTTAAAGGTCCCAATCCCACAGCTTTTCACTCTAAAGTATGGAGAAATGCCTTTTTCTTTGGATGTGAAGCTAGTCTAAAGTACATCAATAGACCTGATCAACAAAAGGCTGATAAAGGAGATATATTCATGTTTATATCCTCTAGCTTAACCCCGCTCATTAGTAACCACTACCAAAAAAAAATGCCCTTTTAATTACTGCAGAAATTACTCTATTTGAGTAATGTAGGACGCATATGACTATGAACAGTACTTTAGTAATTGAGGACAAGTAATATAGGACTTTGAGTAATTTAGGACATAGTTGATATAATCCATTCAAAATTTGACTTGGATTATCATCCAATAAAAACATGACAGGGCGTTAACGTGAATGTTGACGTGGTGGTGAGAGTGATGTCATCACAAGTTGTGGCGGCCTACGTGGCAGTTGTCGATTTTAGTAATTTCATGACATGGAATGCGCCATCTGATGTGGCACTTACATATTAAAGTTATGCCGCAATAATTACACACTTATTTATGAATGATTTCTAGTAATTCCGAGGTATGGGACCTCCTTTCATGTCTAATGCATTTGTGACACGTGATGTGTCAGCTAGCTATATTTATACGTGTGCTGTTGTTTTAATAGGCTCAAGCTATTTCTAATACATTGATTTTATTTTTTTGGTGAGTTCTTATTGACTACCGTAGTCACGGCGGCGACTACATGAGTCACTACGGTGACTAAAAGAGTTATTGCGGTGACTACATGAGACTCTCAGGTGACTTCGGGAGTCCTTGCGGTGACTACGTGAGTCAGGGTGGAGTTATTGCTCAGAATGGGCAGTAGTCAACACGCTGACTAAGTGAGTCACTATGGTGACTACGCTAGTATCGGGGACAACTACAATAGTCGGTTGTGTGACTACGGTAGTCACGATAGTGACCTACATAGTCATGATCTTGTAATTGCAATAACCTCCGTAGTCATGCACTAGTCATCTAAATTACTGCATTTTTTGCATTTCAATAGTTAGGCCAAAATCCTAGTCATTGGGTATTGTTTCTCTTGACTAAATGAGTCATTCCGTAGTCATGTCCATGACTGTTCCAGTCATAGCCAAGTCATTCATAGAACATGTAGTTGGCATGATTATACTAATCATTTGTCACATGACATCAACAATCTAATTTTCAAAAACAATCACAAATCTTGTATTGAACCAATTCACTAAATGGCTAGTGATTGATATATACGGTCTTCACTTGTACAACACTATACTAAGCATACAATTACAAATATGTTTACAGTATATTTAGCAAGGTTTAGTTTAAATCATTGGGCATCCACCCTCCTTACATCCATGGCCACCGGTTCTGGTATCCTCCGGAGGACCTTCGAAATGTCGACCTTGTTGTGGCCCAATGTCGCCAATATCGGAGTCTTTGGCACTGCCGGTGAACCACGTGTCTCTCAGTTCAACGTCACAAGCTTTATGGTGTTTAGAAGCACTCGTAGGCATACTACGGAAGACGCTGAGAGGACCATCCGACCCTATGTCGTCCCCTCCCTCATCTGTGCAGGACTAGAAATTTTGTAACCATTCAACAGTTCTATTTAATCAAAGATTAGTCTGTGGCTCAGTAATGAGTAATAAGTGAGTCATCCCTCAGTAATATAGTGAGCACTTAGTACTTAGGTAGTAACACATGAGTAATTCAATAGTAATTACTAACTACATTCATATAGTGAGCACTGAGTAATGACGTAGTAACCCATAACTAATTCACAATCAATTTATTAGTCCCCGAGACGACAAGTGGAAGTAGTCTCATGGGTTACTATCTCATTACTCATGGGTTACTATCTCATTACTCATGGGTTACTACGTCATTATTCATGGGTTACTATATGATTACTCATGGGTTACTACCTCATTAGTCATGGGTTACTACCTGATTATTCACGGGGACAAGAAGTGGAGGTACGCTCATATGTTTAGTGAACTTCTAATGCCATCTCACGACAATGCGACATGCATTTTTTTATTTCCGTGCGCACTCCGTATAATGTCTGAAGAATAATATACGGATTTCTCACAGCAATGAGAGAATGCATGAGCAGTAACCACATTGCCTTGAAAAAGTTTTTGTGCAACTAGAAACCCTAAACCCTGCGAAGAGACCAAATGGGACTGCGACAGAAATCCTAAACATATCTACAAAAACAGGAGCATTGTGTGCAATTGTACGAAAAATGACTGTTGTCTTTAGTTCTCGTCTTGTCCAAGGCCTTTGTGGCTTCCACTTCTAAGGCGTTTCCCCGCATTGTGACGCAAACGCAACGTTTGGGAGGTGCCTATAATTTCTGTTGATACACTGCGGAGGTTGTCCGGTGGAGGTTATCAGACGCTGCAATGGGCGAGCGGCGGCACACTAGGAACCAGAAATGTGACACAAAAACAAACTAGAGACTACATGTGAGAAGCGAGACGAGACAAGTGACAAGCGAAAACATAAAAAAGCAACAGGCGAGAGCGCAGAGGCCCATAATGAGGGCAACAGTGCGGAAGAACCAACTCTCTCGTTCCGTAAACCCTGGTCGGATGAATGTAGGTACGAGATAAATGTAGGTACCACTAGATGAATGTATGTACCACCAGATGAATGTAGGTACTACAGAAGATTGAGTTTGTAAGTCCTATGTAAATACCATGTAATTACTAAGTAATTGCAAAGTTGTTATTCAGTAATTACTTAGTAATGAGTTAGTAAGTACTTTGTAATTACTGAGTAATTTTTGATTAATTACTCAGTCGTTACTGAGTAATTACTGAGGAATTCCTTAATACTTCTGGATGAGTAAGGGTGTCTCTGTCTTATATAGGTATAATTGAAGGGAACTTGTCTAGTAATCTCGGGTCCTACTACCGAGGTTTATAGTCGATGTGCGTAAGCTAGGTAGTACTATCGAGAACTAACTTTGAAAGTTCTCAGTAATTACAAAGTAATTCCATAGTCATTACTCAGTAATTACTGAATAATGAATGAGTAATTACTTAGAAATCACTCAAGAGTTATTGAGTACTTCCGAATGAATGTAAATACTACCGAGGACTGAGTTTGTAAGTCCTATTTAAAAACAATGTAATTACTAAGTAATTACATAGTCATTACTCAGTAATGACTGAGTAATTATTTAGTAATGAGTCAGTAAGTACTTCGTAATTGCTGAGTAATTACTAATTAATTATCCAATAATTACTCGGGAATTCTTTAATACGTTCGGGTGAGTGAGGATGTCTCCCTTTTATGTAGGTATAATTGAGGGAAACTTGTCTAGTAATCTCGGGTCCTACTACCGAGGTTTATTGAGGACTTTCGGATGAATGTAAGTACTACTGAGGAGTGACTTTGTAAGTCCTAAGTGAATACAATGTCATGTGTGGTCATTCTTGAGTAATAATTGTGGGCATTTGCATCTTAGGCTTCTCAAGTATTTTTCTCGGATGTTAAAATCAAGCAAGGCTACAAAGTTGTGTTGCTTAAAGAGGGATGGGCACGGCGGGAGGTACTTGACACATCTGATGTCTTCATTTCAACAAGAATTGAATGTAGGATGTACGACAACCGCCACGGACTGCTTTGCTTGTTGGAGCAATACTACTTAGCACAGAAGAGCACTTACTAGCAATAACTCCATTTTAATTATACTTCAATCTACAGAGTTGATATTGTATGTAGGAAAAGACAAATACTTTATAGAGTTGCAAGTATTCTGTACAAAATTTGTAAGGTATCTAAATGGAAATTGTTGTCCAATGCATTTGCAAATAAAACAAATGTTTCGAGGAAGCAGTATTCATATTGTTTGATGGCAAATGCGGCCAAAAGCGTTTGTAAATTCTGTACATAAGTAGTACTTTTACGCATGAACGAAATGACTACATCGTGACTAAGAACGGATCGAGAATTACTGGTTGAGTAATATACAAGTCATACATATGGGCTCGTAGTCTCTAACGTATTACTAAAAGAGTCAAGTGTATAGACCAAGTAACATCAGAGTATTATTGCTCACCACGTGGCAATGCCAACTGGGCCTACCTATGATAGAGATTCAACAATATTTTTACATGACGTGGCACTTAGAAAATTTTAGTAATTATAGGGTCATTATCATAATTCAGTGACGTGTAAATTACTAACAAATTACTGTTTGAATAATATGCAAGTAATATACAAAGGCTCGTACAAACAAGTATATTACTAGATGAGTCAACTGTATAATCCAATAATGTCGGTGTAATATAGGAGACCATGTGGCAATGCAATGTACGCATTCTCAAAATAAGAATTTATCACTAGATTTCCATGTCGTGGCACTTCAGAAATATTAGTAATTTTTTAGCCACTATTAGATTTTAGTGACATGGAAATTACTAACAAATTGTTGTTTAAGTAATATGTAAGTCATATACAGAGGGTCGTCCAAACCACTATATTACTGTGGGAGTCAACTATATGTATCCAATAACATTGTAGTAATATGGCAGACTATATGGCAATGCCGGCTAGGACTTCCTAAAATAGGAATTGAACACTTTTTTATGATGACATGGCACTTCAAAAAAATTAGTAATTTTGTAGTCATGGTGATAATACAGTGACCTAGAAATTACTAAGAAATTACTACAAGCCATCCACGTTACTAATGACGACGGAGACAAGACATAATTCTGTGGATGAAAACTTACGGCTATCCTAAATTACTAGGCAACTACTGCAGGACTTAGAAATTTGATATGACTTGTCCAGGATGACTCCTAGTAATTTTCGAGTAATCTAGACTGGCAGCAATTAAAACTATCAGTTACATGGGACATCATTTTCTTGTAGTGAACACGAGTACCATTTGTGGTAATTTTTGCAAGTCGGTTACATTCAATAATACCCCAACATGTGGTTTAGCCTAAACGCAAAATTGGGGTCTCCAGATGCCTAAGTTGGCTCCTCTATTTTCGGGCTTGGAAATTGCTGAAAATGCCACCTTGCACGTTGCCAACGTGGAGTGTAAGGTGATGACATCAGATTAGGCAGTTGTTGCCACTAATGGGAGCAAAGTGTTGGAAACAATATTTTAATGGTGTACCATTGTCCCCTGTCCTGTGTGTAGACTTAGAAAACCAATTTCTTTCGGGCTGTACCAAACGCAAGACTAGTCCTGCATCCACTACAAGAAATAGTGGTCCGCTATGACTGTCCGCTATGACTCAAAATCAGTCATACAGGACAACTATGACTTTGATATGACTAAGAGCCCAGGAGTCATAGTGACGCTTGACTGCGCTATGACTGTCGGTTTCATAAGCACCATCGAGCGTCCAACTTGGATGATAAGGAGAAGAATGAAGTCTAAGTAAAAGAGGAGTGGGAAAAAAAGATTAACTGGGGCATCGGGCAGCTGACCTTGGAGGTGATTTTTCGTGACGTGGTGCATCGTGGGAGGCCTATTCTGGAGTCATGATGCAGTCAGCGTGCAGTGACTTTGGAGTCATTTTTTAGTAGTGTTTTAACAAAGATTCATTAATGATAATGATGACGTGGAAGGCCGTTAGCGTTGGTGAAAGTCACGGTGCAGTCACGTTTTAGTCATAAAGGCACAATTCTAATTGGAGTTCCGCAACTGGGTAGATGCGTGCCGGAGTCATACTGTAGTCACGTTTTAGGATGTGTGGAGTCATCAGGTAGTGAATGGCGAGTTACGAATTATTCGAATTTGTGAAGAGGCGGTTTCCAGGATGCCTTGGACTGACGGTTTCTAGTCAGTGTATAGTTGGCACACAGTTACGGTGCAGTCGCGTTTTAGTCATAAAGGCACATTCCTAATTGGAGTTCCGCAACTGGGTAGATGCCTGCCGGAGTCATACTGTAGTCACGTTTTAGGATGTGTGGTCATGAGGTAGTGACTGGCGAGTTATGAAATTCTTGAATTTGTAAAGATGCGGTTTCCAGGATGCCTTGGACTGACGGTATATAGTCAGTGTGTAGTGGACACACAGTTACGGTGCAATCGCGTTTTAGTCATACAGGCACATTCCTAATTGGAGTTCCGCAACTGGGTAGATGTGCCGGAGTCATACTGTAGTCACGTTTTAGGATGTGTGGAGTTATCAGGTAGTGAATGGCGAGTTACGAAATTCTTGAATTTGTATAGAGGCGGTTTCCAGGATGCCTTCGACTGACGGTTTATAGACGGTGTGTAGTTGGCACTCAGTTACGGTGCAGTTGCGTGGCTGTCACGAGGTAGTCAAATGAGAGAGTCGACTGTGAAGATTGTAGTTTACAGCTAGGACATTCAGTGACTGCAAATGGTTTCGCGCTGCCCATGAAGACCGTCGAGGGCTTATAAACTATCATTTCTGTGACAGTGATTTTTCGTAGATATCAAAACAGTGAGACCCGTCTACAAAAACACTGGCTACTATTCAAATTAAATCGAGAAGAACTAGTTTGAGACAACAATACGATGATGAGCAAAAAAGGAAATTGCATTTCACATAGGTGCCACATTATTTACAACTGCATCCACACATGGTATCATCCAGATCTGCAATGCAACCTTTGAACAACTGCTGAGGCACTCTAAAATACGTATGACCTATCCCATTAGGCACCTCAATGTGCCTTCATATACTTTTGGTCCCATATTGTACACGTCCCTTTCGCATTTTCTATGACAGTTTGATCATCCATGTCATTGGGGAACATTAGTGGCACGTCAGGCTGGAATACCTGGAGGACGTCTACCTTAAACCACGTCTCTGGAATATCGCCCTCATGGAACTTATGTTTTCCGGGGAGGCCGCTTATCTTGCCCGCCGCCACCTTTTGCCTTATTGACCGCGGATTGAAGAGGAAAACATCGTCGCCGATATGATACTGCAAAAACACCAAGCATTGGATTAATGAATGGCAGAAGATGCTTCCGTGCTTGGGATTGTCAGTACAACACTTTGCTATGGCTGAAGTATGACTTCCCTGTGACCATAATGAGACTCACTCGGGACTCATTAGAGACCTACAATGTGCGCACTGCAATGAACATTGCACTCAAAAGACCACTTCGCCGCGACTGAAGTATGACTTCCATGTGACTACATTGACACTAACTCGGGACTGATTATTGACTGACACGCGCGCACATGACTCCTGACGACACAAAGAGTGGGGACAGATGAGGGAGTTCAAGGGCTACTGACCGCTTTGCTGTAGGATGTGGAACCTTTCTTCGGCTTTGGGTCGGACGTCCTTGCCTTGGTCTCTCGCTTTTGTCTCTTTGCCTACACACAGCCCCATGAAACACCAAACATTATAACTGGAAATATTGGAAGTCCTGTGGTTTGGATTTGGTTTGGGGTTGTTGAACATGCTGCTATCTAACACTGTCCCATGCACGTTGAGAACAACTACCTGGGAATCAATTTCACTGCATACCGAAAAGAGCCGATAAGCATCCAGAGGTCTTACCTTCGAGTCTAATGTGGGCACATCCCTGGTTGGCAAAGCTTCATTGCTCCTCGGCCGCGCAGACACGTCTGAGTTAACTCCATCTGCTTCTTCATTGGGGCTGCCTTCCGTGTTCGTCATGGGTGCAGTCTTCTCTTCAGCGGGCTGCAAGAGAACATCAGCAGCCTCAGTCGCTGACACGAGAGTGTCCACGTTCGCCAATGAGTCTACACGGAGTTGTACTCCGTCCTCCAACGTCGTCTTCTTCGATGCTGCTGGTTCTTTTGGGTCATGGACAACGGATTCTGTACTCCGCCCACACACCAGCGGAGTATTCACAGGCGTGGCTTTAGAAACCACCTCCGCTGCCTCTTTCTCCTCAGAAGGCAAGTCGCGTTGCTCGAGCGCGGATGTGCCTATAGAGGGAATGCCAACATGACCAGGAGTTCCCTTCGCCGTGAAAGTGTTGATCATCGTCCGCAGCTCGAGCATCGCTGCTGCCTGCGCTTTGGAGGTGGCCAACAACTCGCCGAACCTGACATCCATGTCATCCTTCCATGCCACCATCGCTTGCCACTGAAGAATGCCCCCCCCGGCCCAGTACAGTTGCATATTAGTTGTCAAAACTGAGGCGCGACTGAATATGCAATTGAAATGCCACTTCATGACGACTACAAGATCATTAAATTACGACTGGAATTGGACCAACAATGCAACTTCACCGTAACTGAAGGAAGACAAGAATATGACATTAACTTCGCTGTGAATGAAAGCACATGGCAACATGACTGAGAAGCGACTGGACTCAGACTCTGCCACATTCATAATGGGAAAAAGCAACAGTACCCACATTCAACTACATCTGTGAATCCATACATACTAAAGGCCTCGGTTGTTGCCTAATATGAAAGCTATTGCCAGGTGCATCGAATCACCTGACCACAAAGACAACACACCTGTGACAGAAAAACTAAAGTAGTATGAGCTTACCGGAGGTGGTGCGGTGTCCTTGCCCCATGCGTGCCGCACAACCGCAAGGCCTAAACCTCTTTCTCCACCCTCCGCCTGCCAATGAAGTAGAAATTAGTTCTTGACCTAAGGCTATGTTCACTTGCAACACCTACAGAATGGAGGAAGCTGAATATGGAGATGGATGTGAACCACAGCCGATGCCTCTGACTTGGTTTTCCTCCCCACCAGCGCACCGATCTTGACCTTCTTCCGCGCTTTCACCATATTCGCAGCCTTCTTCTTCTGAGCATCTGTATTCCAGTACTCAATTAGCTGCTTCCACTCTACTGAGTCTATGTGCTCTGGAGGACTGTCATTGCCGGCCACGTACCAGGTCTTCAGGCGAGATCGCTCTGACTTCATGTACCGAGTCACCGCGAGGCGGAAACCAGTCATACTGAGCGGGTTCCCTACGTACTCAAACTCGTTGTCCAGAGCCGCTTTCAATTTTCGGAGAGTATGTGGTTGGTGCTTCTTCCATGAGACCACACTCATATCAAGGCATTTGGGAACCAAATTCCGGAGGCACTCGTCCCAGGCATTTTTTCCTTCAGATGTCCCATCTACCTGTCCACCCTCCAAGACAAACACGCGGTTTGGCTTCTTCCCTTCCGTTGTACGTTGTTTACTGTGTAGGTCGTAGTCGTACTTGCGCTTCCGCCTCGCCAATCGGTCCTCAGTATCTTGAAAATCGCAGGATCCACGGTGGGTGCTTTGCCATCCGTGCCATTGACCCGTTGCTTCCGCTTGGGGCTGCACGAAATGACCCGGAATCCAGACCGAGCCGGGAGGAGCGTATGGATCCGGGCCAAAGGCCGTCGCACCGTGCGACGTCTGTGCGGCAGAAGAGTGGAAACCCTTGTTTGGCTTTCGGCGCAAATCAACCAAGGGCTCTTCTTCGTCGAGGTCGTCATCCTCGTCTGATGAATCAGCGAACTCGCGGTTGCGTGCATCAGCAGACCCTGCGTCGGAAATGTCAGCACGCAGCACGGCCACCCTAAATTAGACATGTGGCCGAAAACACAAGCACGCAGCACATGGTACCAAGGAAACGTGCTGTATATTTAAATGCACAGGCTTCCAAGGCCATCCTCGACTCCTAACTCACACTTGAGATTAAACTTTACGTGTGCCGTTGGCTTGCCCGTTCGATCGTTGCAAAACCTGTTTACAAACAATTGCGACATGTCTCATACCTGTGGCTATGGCCTCGTCATCGGACTTGGTCCCCTCCGACGACGGAACCCAGCCGCTACTCATGTCGGCGTCCTCTTCCACTCCTACGCTCCTCCCCTTCTGTCCTCGAAGGCCCCGCCGTGTGGTAACGGTGGTTTTCATCGGCGCACCTCCAAGACGTTCGCCGTCCGTATTCGGGTTCTTCGGCGGCTTCGCAGCCGCAGCTTCTTCGTCACTGCGCCACCACCCGCCCTCCAAGTCAGTATCCGCTAGACGTAGACTCTAACCTAACCCTAATCAACAAGCAAAGAGGCGAGGCAGAAAGTGGCCACAGAAGGACGTGAGCCCGGAGATGAGCACCGTCCTAAACCCTGGAGCCCTAAACCCTACGACAACGTGGCCAAAACATCATTGCGGTTTAGGCATGTATTCCGTGACTTCTATGCCACGTTGACCCAACTATTTTTGCCAGTAGTACGTTACTTAACAACATCGTCTGCGTTCCTTGCTGTCACTTCTTATGACTGATGACTGACTTCAGCGTCACTACAACAGCATCGACTACAACAACATCCATTGGTAGCATACTGCCACGTGAGTGCCATTAGCCCTGGCAGCGACTAAGATGACGGCATGGATTGGAGCGTCGGAACTTACATGAGCGTGCGCGTTGCCAGTGCAGGCTGCAGCATCTCCCGCACTCTCGCAACGTTTTCATCCCGAGCGAGCTCGTACGCGGACTTCTCCGGCGGCGGACTCTCTAGCGACTCGTCCATCGTACGGGGTGGCCTGGTGAGACCTAGAACTTCGTTGTCCTCACTATGTTACTATTGAGCACCGCGATGTGTATAGTGTACATGTGAGACCAGAAAGTTCTTCTCAGATCCAGAGTACTAGGTGTGTCACTGCACTTCCGGTTGTTGTCCACAGATGCACGGTTCGCTGAGTCATGTATACCCGCAACCTTGTCATATTTTAGTCTTACAGTAGCCGTGGACTTCAATTTCAAGTCATTGTAAAGTCATCTCGAAGTCCTGTGAAAGTCATTTTAAAGTCATTTTAAAGTCATTTTAAAGTAATTTTACAGTCATTTTCAAGTCATTTTCAAGTAACGAGGTATTGTTTAAGTCGCAGATGAGAGGGCAATGACTTGGACTCTACTCGAGGTCTACTTTAACTAGGAGGCCATTTTATAGAGTGCCGGAGATGATACCAGTTAGACTACCTCTCTCTAACAGTGAGAGGCAACGACTGAGAGATGAACGCTTGTGGGCAAGGGAGCTACGTAGGGCCATACAGCTGAATTGGAGGAAATTGCACTGCCCATGCACGCAGTGCCGTGGCCTTAAGCTACGCCTGATCCGCATTGTCCAGCAGCACCTCAGAAAGCACGGGCGCCACTCAGAGTGTCGGATGTGGAGAGGCCCGGGTTCACGAGACTCCTCCGACGATGACTGGGAGAAGGAGTTCTGGGAACCACGGCTACAGGAAGAACGCCTGCAAGACGCAACAATTGACACTTTGGGCATGCTCACCCAAGCTGCATGTCCACCGGAGGAGCCTGCAAATTCAGCCAAGAGAGTTCATGAAGAGGTGAGGGATGCTTTTGCTGCAGCAGATTCGATCCACGATGAGTTCATGGAACCAAGCGTGGGCGATGGAAATGACCATTCCACTGGTGACGAGGAGGATCCGGCGGCTGGCCCGGGCACGGAGGAGGGTGTTGTTGATCCCAATAGACTAATAGAGGAGTCTTTGGGTGCTTTGTATGATGGGGCGCGCTCCACCAAGCTTGCAGCAACTGTCTTGTTGATGAATCTATGCACCGTGCATGGCGTTAGCAACCACTGTGCAAACGAACTCTTCAACATATTACATGCCCATATCTTGCCGGAGAATAATACTTTGCCACGAACCCACTTCGCAGCGAAGTCTCTTACTAGTAAGTTAGGTCTGACCTACAATAGCATCCATGCGTGTGAGCGTGGTTGTGTGCTTTTCCGTGGACCGTACGCGGATGCCCTATGTTGTCCAAAGTGTGGAGGTCGCAGATATAGAGACGAGAATCGGCGTTGCTTCCCGGTGAAGGTGCTTCGACACTTTCCTGTCATCACCAGACTCCAACGACTATTTATGAGTCCGAGCATCTCAAAGCTCATCGTGTGGCATGCAGAGAACCGGAGCAATAAAGAGGGAGGAGATGGGTTGGTGAGACATCCTTGTGACTCTAAAGCGTGGCAACATTTTGAGGACAATGTTGACCCGTCTTTTGCACATGAGCCAAGGAATGTTCATTTTGCACTGGCCGCTGATGGAGTGAACCCATACAAGCAGAACCGGACATCATGGTCTACTTGGCCGGTGTTGCTTTTGAATTACAATCTACCCCCATGGTTGACTACAAAGAAATTTTTCATTATGTTGGCGCTCTTGATCCCGGGCCGAGAATCTGTCACATCAGAGGTGTTTGATGTCTATCTAGAGCCTCTTGTTGAAGAGTTGCTGGAATTATGGGTTGGAGTTCCAGCACACGATGTATCAGAAGACATTCGTTGCAGGGCTTTCCAATTGCGTGCCATGCTCTTGTGGACTATCCACGACTTTCCTGGGTACGGTACGGTAGGAGGCTTTTCCCACCAAGGCTATGCGGCTTGCCCTTGGTGTGGAGAGGATTTAGGAGCACAACATTCTACTCAGCTTGGGAAGCAAACGTATGGTGGGACTCGTCGTTGGCTCCCGCAAGACCATCCGTACCGATCAGAGACCATGAAGGACCACTTCGACGGCCAGGTGGAGAATCGGCCACATCCGCGCACAGTGACAGTGGATGATCAAATTACATATGCAATGCAATATGAAGCATGGAAAGCAGCGGGATCTCCAGGGGGTGCTGCAATGGATCTTTCGAAATTACATGGTCTAAAACGCCTGAGCATCCTCTTTCGCTTGCCATATTGGAAGGTCAGTGTAAGTGCTTACCCCATGTATTACTAAAGAACTACTAAGGCCTACCTTTAAACACAAATGACTATTTCACGACTCTTGTATGATACACATCTGTTGCGAAGGTTGTCTATAATCCCAAGCGGTCTTTGTTTATTTTACAGGATCTTCTTATTCGGAACACGCTGGATGTCATGCACTGTGAACTCAACCTTGCAAAAAACTTCCTCAAAACCATTACAGGGAAAAAAGACACAGTCAAGGTCAGGCGTGACTTGCAGAGGCGAAACATGAAGCCACACTTGTGGTTGACTCCTCACCCACGCAAGGCAGGAAAAATGGTGAAGCCTTGTGCCTCGTATGTGTTGACAGAGGAGGAGTTTGAGAAGTTCGCCAAGTGCATTGAGTCGTTGAAAACTCCAAGCGGATTCGGATCCGATCTTGCCAGATGCATCCGTAAGAAGAACTTTGGGGGGCTCAAATCTCATGATTACCACTTGCTAATGCAACAAGTGATGCCATTAGCCCTGCGTGGACTCATGCAACCGGGACCTCGCATGGCAGTAATGAGAATGTGCAAGGTATTTCGACGCCTATGCACGAAAGTGTATAATCCACGGGACTTCTCCTCACTTGAATCGTATGTTGCAGAAAGCATGGCATTGTTGGAGATAGAGTTTCCGCCCTCCTTTTTTGACATCATGACGCATCTTCCCTACCACCTAGCGAAGGAACTAGACTTATGTGGACCAGTAAGCGCAAGGTGGATGTATCCGGTGGAGCGTTACATGAAAGTCTTGAAGAACCATGTCCGTAACCTGGCACGACCAGAGGCCTGCATGGCAGAGGGGTACTTGAAAGATGAATGCCTTGGATTTGTCACAGAGTACCTACAGAGATTTGAAGCCACTCAGAGGCGAGTTTGGGACGCAGACGAAGAATACGGGGATGCCGAGGAGGTTTTGCAAGGGGCCGGAAGGCCTTATGTTTTGAGTGCAGAGCTGAGAGATGTCGCTCACCAGTATGTACTAACAAACGCATCCTGCATGCAGGATCTCGTCGTGTAAGTTCACATCTTGCAAGTCTGTATGTGCTGAAACTTGAAAATCCTCATGTAAGTTGTGACGCACCTGGTCTCTACATGAACTAAGTTATAATTAAGTCTTGTGGAAGTCGCACAGAAGTCTACACGCAGTCATGCCTAAGTCGCATTAACATGTTTCAGTGAACTATGACTGTAATGCTTGGCGGTTGCAGAAAATGGAGGACAGAATCAGCTACAGATCCTACTTTTCCAACACTAGCGGAATGGATCCAAAAGACTGTCCAAGAGGCAGAATTGGATCTGCAGGATCCGGTGAACATGGACATGTTTCTGTTAAGTAGGAAGCCAGCCCAAAGAACGACTCGCTACGGACGCCTGGCAGCCTTCAGTAACCACTTCCGAGCGCAGGACGATAGTACAGACCACTTCGTCAGTTACAACAGCGAAGTGGCTTCCACTTTCTCGCAACCGTCCGGAGACTCGGTGGAGACGGCTGTGAACTATGTCGGAGTTCTGAAAGATGTACTTGAAGTACACTATGGTGCACTAAATACGAAGATAATTTTATTGCGATGCGAGTGGATAAAACCCCGAGATAACCGAGGTAATCCAACATATACAAAGGGACGACGCAGGTTTCCTTGTTGTCAATTTCCGTCACATAATGCCCCGCATGGCGGAGCCATTTATCTTCCCGAGCCAAGTCACGCAAGTATTCTTTTCAGATGTTGTCGAAAAACCTGGGTGGAAAGTGGTGTTACGCAAAGAGGCTAGATCAAGACGAGAAGTTGTAGAGACGGCAGACGCGTTCATCACAACTACAGCAGAGTGCCCGGGGCTAATTGCCCCACTGAGTTTACCTCAACCAAGGTCCACAGTGAATCTGATTGGAGCTATAGAACTGTCAGCTGAGGATAATGTACTCGCACATGAAGGCTTCTACTGAGCGAGAGGGCGTGCACTCAAGTACATCCATTAGGGTTTAGCATTTAGGGTTTTTTGTACAAGTATTTCATGAGCTAGTCGTCTCTGGGTTTCTGTCTTAAGAGCGGCCAGCATTACCACATTTTACTTGCATTTTCGGACGTCGGGTTGACCTAACTTTTCAGCTGCTCCCACCATTTGAATCATAGCGTTCACGTTCTCTTGCACTCCGAGTTTTGTAGCACAAATCCAGTGGGGGTCTCTTCTGCAAGATTCAGTCTTGCATGATCACAGCAGTCTCAACAGCCACAGCGCAGCTTTGGAGTCACAGATCTTCGGACCAGGGCACACTTCCACCACCGGACACGGCAGAGTCACCGATCAGTCAGCTGGCAATCCCGGCATAGTTCCGGCACAGTCTCCGCACCAGTCGAGGCACAGTCAGGGGTCCGAGGGCTCCTCGGCGTTGCATTGTCAGAACTGCCTCTTCCGAAAGGCAGTGTCGCGGCTCCGCGGATCCTGGGTGTTGAAGTTCAACTGTGTGAACTCGGCGTATCATATCATGTGAGTTTTCTCATCCGCTTTTGTTGATATTGATTTCAAGATGCAGCTGTCCCGAGCCCAGCCGCTTGATGCCGTCGTTGCCGACGACACTGTCCTCAAGGTACTTCACAGCTTTATATTTGACTTCTTATCAGTGTTTGGATTGCAGTTGGTTTGGGCAGCGTGGACCTCACGTAGTGCATCACGTATCTTCCCTGTCCTGGTAATGATCTGCCTGTGTTACGAGCGGCGAGCACTACACATTGTACTTGCATTTTCGAGTATCACATGTTACTTGCATTTTTGGACCATTTTCATGCATGTGTTCATTGTTTAGTGAACGGTGGCACTATTGTTCTCACTATTCCTCTCAACCTACTACGGTACGCCATATAATCCTCTGCTGCTTGGTGATCCAAAGGCTTCACTAACTCTTAAACCTGAGGTCAGGACGCCCACTTTGAAAAAATATAATTCTTGATTTAGCTAGCTGGTCAAATTCATCGGAAGGTATGGAAGGTCGTGCTTTGGGAATAATATGGTGTTAAGTTGTACAAGAGACAGAATGCATCCTGCTTCAGGAGTTTACTTACCGACTGTAGTAGTCCTTTGGAAGGTACACGTCTTTCACTGATCCAAATCTCTGAAATGGTATACGCACATCCTCCGGCCTGCAACCAAGACCAAGAATTCATTGTTCGATAACATATGACAAATTCAATCAGTCATGTAGTGAAAACTAAATTTTTTATGTGACCAAGTTTTATATCGTACACGGTAACAGGAGATTTCGTAGTAACATTGAAAATCTGGTTTCATTACAAGAGACCCAGTTCAGTTTATCGATCTTCTGGTTGCTAGCTTGGATAAGTGCAAATTAGGGTTCTGAATGTTCTAAAACTACCAGAAGTTGCCTAGACATTTCCGGACCCAGGAATATGATTGATCTTACGGCTGCTTATTAGCTTGGATTTGTGCAGACAAATTGGGAGCCATTTTTTAATTTCTGTGAGTTGACTGGGATTCAAGCCACCGAACAGATGGAAGTCAAAACGTAGTATGATCGAATATCTCACCACCATTTAATGCAGATGAGCGACTCTTTCAACACCCACCGAATTCTTCATCACTGTGAAGTGTGCAAGACAGATTAGGAAAAAGGACGAGCAGCATTAGAGATTTGAGGTAAGCAAGACAGGATGCGGTAAAGGCGGTGTTTTTTATTTTACCTCAATGACTGGTCTCTACTACCTGATGAATAATTTTAGGTCAGCACCTCCAGAAATAATTCAAATCTACATGATTTTGCTATGCAGAGAATCAATCAATCAAGCCTCGGCAGGAGTGTGCAGTACTGTACAGAAGTGGGTTCAATTGAACTAGTGTATGAGACTATTATGTTAGTATTGGTATGTTGTGGAAGTGATATGTGACGACCTAAGTCTCTGTCAGTAAGAT
>CAXARX010000252.1:0-35770 GCA_963971425.1 Bryoerythrophyllum caledonicum | reverse complement strand
CGTCGCCCCGGACACCCCTCTTTACACTAAGCCTCGAAAGTATAACGAATTGGAGTATCGGCTGAACAACTTGGAGCTTCGAATGGAATTTTACTTGTGGAATGTGAAATCATTTTGCATACCCGGCTCTCACCTTCTTTCTGTGTTTGCTGGTTCCAAGCTCACTTGCTCGGCTGTGGTAAGTAATGTCCTTCTGCTTCCCTCTTCAATGTATATTTAGGTCGAATCGACCTGAATTGTTTCTTTCTATAGTTTGCGATTGAAGAATTCCTCTGTCAGCCACCTGTTGATTCAGGTCGACTCGACCTAAACAGACACTTCACTCTTTCTATGGATCTTCATTATTCTCACCCGCTCTCTGTCTCTGAAATCAGATGAGCAATGTGGACGCATTCGTTGTCGGGCCTTCGGAGGAAATGTCCATCTGGCGTGACATTGCCAATGTTGCCTTGTCTTTGGACAAGACCGATTTCTTGGACGGCGGCTACGAGGTTGATGGTGAGAAGTTTGTCAGAAATCCATCTAGAACTCCTGTCGCTTCCAGCTCAAAGCGGTCAATGCGCTCAGCTTGGGATACCCCTCCATCGAAGCGATACGCAGGTTCTGGTCAATCCTCTGATCCTCACACATTATCAGAGGACTCAGAAACTGATGACGATTCGCATGATGATGATGATGTAGCTGAGGTTCAACCTCCTGTGCCATTTCCCATCGACACTCAGGGATCCTCGGCTTCCTCGGGTGACATTCGCGGCACTCCATCAACTCCTCGGATGTCAAAGCGAAAGAGGAAAGCACCCGTTGCCACGGATCAGTCAGTTCTGATGGAAATGGTCAAGTCCGTGTCAAGTTTGGCTTCACAAGTTGCCGTTCTTTCTGAAAGGCAGGTACAAATTTCTCTAGAGAACCAAGCGATGCACGCCGAGTCCAGGAGACGCGCTGAAGACTTTCAGGAGAGGATGTTGCAGATGCTTACCGGAGAGCATCCAGCTATTCTGGCCTCACGACCACCGTCGTCAATGGGTCCACCGGCTCCGCTTCTACTTCGAGGAGCGCCATCCGGATCGGGAAGTGCTTCAGCTTCATCATCTCAGGAGATTTCCGCCGTTGACATTGTGCGCCCGACGAACGTTGCAGATGTTTCTTCCCGGTGAATGTTGGTCTCCCGTCGACGGTTGTAGCTGCTCCAACCATCGTCACTGCTACCTGTGTCACGAATGTGTCTGCTTTGCCTGAGTTACCTTTATCGCCTAGTGCACGACCATCATTACCAGCTGCTGCTCTACCGTCCCTCTCTCCTACTGCTGTCACAATGTCGGACGACGACAGTTTACGTTTTGACATAGATCTCTTTCCAGTAGATCCGAAAAACATTTCATATCCTGGCACTGAATCCGCCCAAGGTGATCATCTATAGATGTCTTGATCAATTTAGATCGACTCGACCTGAAATGTATTGTTTGATTCCGTAAATATTATTGGTTTCAGGTCATTTGCTTTCAAAGTTCATGTTTATTTAGTTATTTGAAAGTAGAAGTTCGCCTGAAACATATGATTTATCGACTTATTCTCTCATTCATTTGTCTTCGGTAAGTAGCACGAACAAATCCTTCATTACGCGGATCAGAAGTATCTCCAGCTATCTCACAAGTCCAAGTATTTTACATCTCCCCCCCGCAGGTCCAAGAGGATGTGAGAATCTTGACAATGTCGACACACCACATCCTCAAGAAAATCCAGTAAATTTGGTGAGTGGGATAACTGGAGTTTTTAGACCACTGCGCTATTTCAAAAATTTTGCAAATTTTTAAGATACGTTATTTCAAGAAATTTTATAACACATATATGCTGCATTGCATCCATGAATGTTCAGGTCTTGGATGCCAGTGATGCAATTCCGGACGACATTCTTGTGATGTTGCCCATCGCAGATCCAATGTCATCAGATCCCTCCATCATTGGGCGCCCAAGCCAACCACAGGATGTCGAGGTAAATCCACCCCTATCATAGTTCCCGTTTCTCTGCACACAAATTCTTTGAAGTATCTCTTAGTTTTTTTTCCCCCTTTCATCCTTTGATGAATTGTGGGATTGTGACACTACTGATAATGACTTGCTTTCCACTTGAATGCCAATCTTTGAGCAGGGATCTGATCGTTGTCTCAGTCCTCCTGGGCTCTCAAAAGAGGTTATTTCTCTACCCTCGCCAATATCACCAGCCAAATGGCTGAATGTTGTGTTGGATTTGAATGGGGTCCTCTGTGTATGTGAGGACTCCAAGTCCATATTAAAGATGAAGCAAGCCATTGGATCGTCAAAATCTGAGAGCTCCATCATTCCTGTCAGTATTGGACCCAAATCGGTGTATCTGCACCCTCACTGCTTTGAATTCCTTCGAAAGCTCTCAGAAATTGCTTTCATTTCCATTTGGAGTTCAATGAGAAAGTACACTACTGAGTTGGTCGCACAATACATTTTCAAGGATCTTGAGTGTCCGCTCCTCATACTCGGTCAAGATTCTTGTGCAACCCTGAAGTGCAAAGGCACTCGAGGGAACATCACAACTTTCAAAGTTCCAGGAACAAACAAAGAGTTGTTCCTCAAGAATTTGGAGAGGCTCTTTAACGGCTATGGTGGTCGGTTCACGGCGGCTAATACGGTCATTGTGGATGATAGCCCGGCTAAGCACATTCTAAACAAGCCTGAGAATGTCGTTCTCACAAACTCCTGGTCTATTTATTCGGGATCAGAGAATGAGAAGTTCCTCGTAGACATTCTTCTTCCTTGGTTTTGGCGTCTTTATGGAAGCCGTCAGCAAGGGCTCGCTTCGTTCCGGAGTACTGATGATATTGGGCAATCGATGCTATGCAATGCTTCTGATCCTCGGGAGTACAACGCTCTCATGGATGCTGTCAATGCTTCTGTATGATGCAGATCTTTTCTATTTTATAGATTAGGTCTAGGGAACGGGTTTCATCTCTCGCTCTTCTAAAGTTATTGTACATTCCATTCAGGTCGATTCGACCTTAACTTTTGTGTGAGCAGAGCTTCTGTAAAATTATGTCACTTTCATTCCATCCCTTTCCAGCTTTAAAAACATTATGTCATGACTTTGCCGACTTTATATGTATGCTTTCATGCTATTCAGTTTTCATAGTTGAATAATTCCAGAGATTGTAAATTCTCACTATTTTCTGCTACATTTTGATTCCAATCTTAATCAGTAAATTTTGTTTGTTTTCTTCACCCAATTCTTCAGGATGAGCCTTTCACTTCCCATTCAAATGGTGGTTCTTTACAAAGATGTGCAGCCTCTGCTGACTCAATTCTCGACTACGGGCAATATGAAATGTTTAGTAGAGGAAACTTAATGTTCTCTGCCGCCACTGCGCAGTCAACAATGGATTTCTCTAAGAAGACTCTTGATGACGGAGTTGTTGATAGTCCTCCCAGTAGAATTCCTAGTCCTTTAGTGGCATGCTCTCCATCTCCACTTCGAACTAGAACTTTGTCTTCTATCCGTCGCTCAGAGACCCTGATGGACCGAGAGCCTAAGCGAAGGTTGTATGGAGATGAGATTCGCCCAGTTTCAGTTCAAGAGGTATTATTTCACGCTTTAAACAATCTCCCGTGCCCATTTTTTGGACGTTCTTCATTTATTTGGTTTTTAATGATTTCTCTCATTTTTGCAGGTTGTCGTGATTCAAATGGGTCCGGAAAAGGTTGAGGCTCCCAACGCTCATTCCTTATTTCCAGTGATCACCTCCATTGCCCGCCCTTCTAGAAGCCATAGTCATGTGGCTACTCCAATGGCAACTTCAATTTCTCCTCAAACAGTAGATGTTAATTATACAAGTCTAGTGCCGTCTGAGTTTGCGGCTGCTCCTTCCTATTCTAGTGGCTGCCATTCATGGGACGTGCGCTCAGAGAACATTCAAAGGCTCCAAGTGTCGCGCCAGTATAGAGGAAATCACTTTGGTTATAGTCGAGGGCCTGAGATGCTCAAAGCCATGGCAAAGCTCAAATCAAGATCACATCAGTGACGTTTTGATCAATTTTAGTGTACGTAGACAAATTGGGTTCCAAAATAATCTGTCCTCACTACAGGTTTCTATTGTATCTTCGTGATCATCAAAATCATTCATCTATTTTGGTTTGATGAATCTACTAATTGTCATAGTACCAATGTTTCGTATCAAATTTTATATTGCTTTTTCTGAATTTCGTCTGTAATTATGAGAAAAATTGTTATGCAAAAAATGGAATGTGGCTTCCCGTTCGATGTGTATCTTTTTGTATCATTTTATGAGCTCGGGGGGCATGAAACACCATTTTTGACAGGCCGAAAAATTGAAGATTGAACCCGGGTTGGTAGTCTATTGTATCGAATGTGATCAATAAATGTTCATCCGAAAAGTTTTGGTCAAGTGCTATCTTCAACATGCACTTTTTGTTTCAATTCTCAAAATCAAAATACAGGGCGTTACTCTTCAACTGTGACTATGTTCTATTACTTGGAAATAATAGAAGTCATTAACGGACCTTTTCCATTGAATTCAGTATGGAGGATATTATCATCATGATAGTAAAGCTTGGCAAAAAATTCTATCTATTCCTGTATAGAGGATTAACCGAAATATTACTTTGTATTGAATATTGTTATTCAATTATTGTTCTATTAAATAATTGCAATTTTGTTCCCTTTAAGGTTCGACCTCTCTAAATGGATTATACTTCTCAACTATGATTAGTTGAACATGGCCACCAAAATATATCGCTACCAGATTGAGAGTCATTAGTACATTAACAAAGATCAAAATGTAACTACTATTGAAGTAGTGGATGGAATCTCAATTAATCTATGTCATTCCTAGAGAGTTAAGATTCACTAAAGTAATTAAATGTATTCTTTGTTCATTTATTTCAAGGCGATCCATATCTTTTTATTTCATATTTGCATCTTTCAAGTCTTATTTCCCTTTTGCGTCAATTTCAAGGATGATCTAATATGGAATGAAATCATTTCATTATCATTCTTGAATTTAATTGACCTCAACTTCCTCTCAATTTCAAGGAAAACTCTCATTATAATGAATACGGTGTTCTTAGAATAATTCGTATTAGAAACTAACAATTTACAACTGCATCGACAATTCCGTTGTAAGCTTCACACTGTCATCATACCTTTGATGCTATTGTTCATGAACACACCGTGGGTATGTACCTTTCACTGCAATGACAAAGACTGCAACATAGAGACCCATTGTCACTCACTTTATTCGAGAGGTTATCGTGCCTTGAATTTCCACATATGCAAATTCTGCCTTTCTATAGATTTTCAAAGTGGTAGTATTGCTAGAGAGATAAATATGGAATGGAAGCCACTTCTAATATAGCCACTCAAGTATCAAAAAGATGTTTATCAAAGATATCTATCATCCAATGAACAAACAATGTGACTATTGCTTTTTAAAAAGAGCTGCCATGTTAACTCCCAATTTCTAACTCTTTGGTGGTCAATATTCAACAGTTTGGACTAGAACACTACGATGAATTTCATAATGAGGCAAATCGTCAAGAACATTGAGTCTCGTTTCGTCAAGATACATTTGTGTAAAGTACTTGTACATGGAATCGAGTTGTATGTCAATAGATCGATAGATACACACCACAAGCGCAACAACCAAATGATATCAACACTCATGTACATGCTTGCAGATGTCATGTGAAGGAGGGATAAACTACTATTGACATTGTGAGTGTTTTAACCATGAGAGCCAAAACAACCACAAAAGTGAGCCGTGGGTGGGTGCAACTAAACTAACCTAATGCCTTCAAGACTTTGAACCCAACCTAAATCACCAAATCTAATCATAACATACAATGACATAACAATAACATAACATCATAACATACAATACTTCACATCACATAAGAAGTATGCATCAAATCCAACAAACTTGATAAGAAATGCAATCAAAATTGTAATTAATCAAAAAAGAAATAAAAAAAAAGCATCAAGAGACGCCCAACCTTGAGGGACAACAAACTCCTCTAAACCGAAATGGTCACCATCACCTTGTACTAATTCCAAATCAAGCATGTGATAACTTCCTAAAGAGCCAACGCTAAGATCTACCTTGTGCCAGAAATTGAGCTTCATCGCTTTGTGGATCTACTCACAGTTGCCCTCCAAAGCCGCAACTTCAATTTTGAAGGCGCTTGAACCTTCTCTCACAAGAACGTTTGCCACTAGCGCGTCTTAGCTTTGATTGGCGCGTGAGATAGGTTTCTAGAAATCTAGCTTTACGATCTGACTAGTGCTTAAAACTCATTTCCATGGCTCTCTAAAGACGCTCAAGGTCGCCCTCTAAAGTTGCGGCTCTAATCTCAAAGGCACTTGGACCTTCACTCACAAGAAGGCTTGCCAGCGGCGCGTCCTAATTGCGATTGGCGTGCGTGATAGTTTTCTAGAGAGCTAGCTGTATGATTTGCCTTGTGCTAAAAATTTAGTTTCATCGCTCTCTAGAGCCGCTCACGGTCGCCCTCCAAATCCTCAACTCCAATTTCAAAGGCCCTTGGACCTCCACTCACAAGAATGCTTGCCACCGGCGCGTCCTAGTTGCGATCGTTGCACGTGATAGCTTTCTAGAAAGCGAACGCAAAGATTTACATCGTGCAAAAGACTCAGCTTCATCGCCCTCTAGAACCGCTCACAGTTGCCCTTCGAAGCCGCGCCTCAAGGTACACTCTTCTACTCTCATTCCTAGATCTATTTTGGCATGATTCCGCCCTCACTCCTCTCTCTCCAACTACACACATAATAATAAGCAAGAAAACAAAAGAAGAAAGGAGGTCAACGACCTTCCCTCCTTTATCCAATGGATGAAAATTTTGAATTATTCATCCACGGACTAACAATGGGCCCCACGGGCAACCATAGCCTAAAACTAGACCCCACGGGCCATGCTAACATACAAAGAGGCCCCACAGGCCATATTACCTAGAATTGGACTCCACGGGTCTAATCCAAATAGACCCCACGGGCTAAACATCCTAGAATTAGGTGCCACAGGCCATATTCACCTAGATAACCACCACTAACAAGATCAACGGCTAAAGAGCGGAATAAAAGTATAAAAATGCCAAACTAAACATCAAAAGCCACGGTAAATAAATTACTGTGGCTTGGGAACCATTTCACTTGTTCATAGACATTGCAAATTATTACCAACAACACTACTCGGAATACCACAAACATGAGAACGTTTTCCTTATGCGAAACATTGGTTGGATTAGGGTTCTTCAAAGACATAGATCAAAAAGTAAACAAGACTTAGACATAATTGTTACTACTATCACTTCTATTGGACTATTACTAACACTTCCTTATGCACGGGTGACATTTTGGGCCAACAACACGTGCTATACTGATATGCTTGAAAAGAACATCGATAAAATCTCATATTTTTTGAGAAAATGTTATTCATGAAAAGATTGATGAAACTCGTTGAACGTATTATTAACCATGTCCTAAAATTGAATTCATCAAAAGTGCTCCAAAAATTCTTATTTTTGTACTAAACAATGAATTCGTCATAATAATCATGTGCACCAAAAATCCTCGCTTCATTTGGAGGTGTCAACCTAAAGATGTAAGGCTCTAAAATAATACCCAAATAATGATCTTGCATCTTAAAAATATCACCAAAAGATTGCAAACTCTATAAATTGTTTATCAGAAACTACCCACAAACTTACATTTGAAAACACTAAAAGGACGAGGTTCTTTCTACTGCTCATTTTAGATTTCATGGCCCAACCACTAGAATTTTCCTCACTTTCAAGTTTGAGAGGCGGCATGCGGAGCTTCCATATCTATTGGAGGGAACCTGTGAATGTTGTTGCAACTAGATTTTGACTTATTTATGTAATTTATACAGGAAAGACTATAGTATGGTAGAGTAAATGCAACAATTTTCTTTAAATTCATTTTGTAAAGGTTCTTTTATTGATTATGTTACTTCATTAAATTAAATTTAGGTTATTCATGCTATTTTTGGATTCCATATGGAGTTCCAAATTCACAAAAAGTTGTAAAAACGGTCCATTATATAGTGAAATTGCATGATTTCAAAACTAAAATTTAAGTCATGAAAATGAGTTTCATTGCATTCGAGCTTGCAATGTGACTCTTCTTTAGTGTAGGTTTCACACCATTCTAAATTTTTGAAAAACTTTAAAAATTGAGTGAATTTTTTGAAGTTTGGATGCACAGAATTTCCTAAATTTGGATCCACATATGATTTTCATGTGCTATTCTATTCTTTGTTGTAATCTACACCTTTTTAAAAAAAATTGGAATTTTAAAGAGTATTTTGTTCATTATCCACCATATCGAGATAAACACACTTAAAAAGTGAATCCATAAATCTCAAAGACAATCCACTGGGTTTACCTTTTTAGAGAACCTTTCTAGGAGTGTAAGTTGTAGTAAACCTCATTGAGAACCTAGAAAGAAACTATAAGAGCTAAAAGCCCTAAAGCCAAGGATCTTGCAACCATGGGTTTTAATTGTAAAGATGTCATTTCCAAATGTAGATGGGTATAAGCTTGATATATGTTATCCATCTTGGAATTTGTGAGCTTTACAGAAACATCATTTTGGAAATGAAAAGAACATTATAAAATTATAAAAGTTACATTGTATTATACACAAAATGTTGGTACACAATAAATAACCGTTTGTTATATACTTGTTTACACATTTTCTTCATTTTATAATTAAATATATCATATGTGGGATCATTAGGTATTAAAATATAAAAATCAAGAAATCATAAAGCTTTAAGATCTTGTATAAACATAACTATGTGATTTTTGAAATATAGCAATGCATCAAATTAAGAAGCAAAATTAAACAGAGATATGATTCAAGCATTTTTTAGTTGAATTTCACGGTTAATATGAACTAATTTCCTATAAACAAGTAATCCCTATTGTACCTCTTGCTACACGTGATTATCTAAAATTATAACAATTCTTGATTTGAAAAGAAAAAGAATTAAAAGAAATATCAAAATCGATCAATTTCTTTAACTTTATGACTACTATTCTAAATGGAATACATACAACAAATTCATCATGAACCTCTTATGATATTCACGTAAATTGAAATTAAAGTGCCTAACTTATAGCACACATTAAATGATTGAAAAAGTGACAATGTTTTAGAAAGCATTGCTCTTGCTTTTAGTATCGTGCTTGAACCAAAATTGCTTTCCAATAACGAAGAGAAGCAATGAGGAGGGACTCACATGCAATGAAACTTCAAAGGCCTACTTATTACCAAAGCGTATTACTAAAGGAGACACATAAAGCTCTCATGCATTACCTACTCATTTTTCACTTATTATGTATTATATTAAATTATTTATAAACAGTTTTATCATATAAGAGACATATTCTAAAAGCTCTTAATCTCTTCTTTTCACTAAAACATATATCATTACAATCATAAATGACCAAATTGGAGTATATAATAGGATAAGCCATCATAAATCTCCCTATAATAAAATAGAGTTGTCTCCCCGCATTGTTCAATTGCAACTTTACTGGTCCTTCTTCCCAACTTTATTGGATCCCATTAAAAAAAAAATTTGCATGAAATTGTAGCTA
This sequence comes from Bryoerythrophyllum caledonicum, assembly GCA_963971425.1. NCBI lineage: Eukaryota > Viridiplantae > Streptophyta > Bryopsida > Pottiales > Pottiaceae > Bryoerythrophyllum > Bryoerythrophyllum caledonicum. Next base: position 26,092 of record CAXARX010000252.1, on the reverse strand, counting down.
CCCTATTCAAAGTCCTTGAGTTTATCAGATCTCAAATGCCTTCACCAAGGACTCGTTTGAATGTCTTGCTGCATTTCAAGAGTGGAAAATTTTATGTACAAAATACTGAATATTTCTACTTCAAAAAATATTGAATTTTTCTCATAATCAGTGTTGTTTGTTCCCACAATCTAATTGCATAACACAGGGCCTCTTTGACAGCTACCCATGTGAAGCATTAGGAAAAACGATATTTTCCTTGTTCATGAACAGTGCCATTCGGGGCAGTTGCTTTTCCTCTTGGAATTGTTCATTCACTTGTCCCATATTGTTTGTAGACTATTTGCAAGAAATTGACTATATATAGAACTCCATCACTCAACCGATCCTTATCAGGTACTGTCTAAGTCTACACAACAATCACGGAAGTGAAGATGAAGAACCTGTAGTGGAGTCCCTGTAAAGGTCCGCGGAATATGGCATTAAGCTTATCACTAAAAACTTGATGATGTAAATGAAATGATGCGATTAAAATATTATTATACCTTCATTATAATTATATTATTGTATTTTGATCAAAACATTATTATACTCTTTAATTTTCCTTGATGGTCATCTCGGAAACTCCAAACTTTTCCCTCATGGGAGTTTTCCACATGACCTTCATCTCTTTGTATTTTGATCACGGGAGTGAAACAGTTTCCCATATGGAAAGCTGGCAAAGACGCCATGTGTAATAATCTACAATCACTAGTAGAAGAGTCAAATTTAACAGGCATGAATACTGAATCAAGTTACCGAATTGAAGGTTGTAATTGGGGGAGAAAAGAAAAACCCATTTTCACCAAGACACTTTCAATTGATAGTCCATTTGCAAAGGAGACTGGACAATCATGGATTGACGTCGAGTATGCAAGGAGCATGCACGAAGCATGCGTGCATAATTATATGTGCACATAAATTCACACTTCGATCGACCGTCTACAACTCCTATTTTGTGTGATGACCTAATTTGGCACCCGGCCTAGCTCTTTGTGGTCCTCAATGTAAACATATGTATTCGGAGCACTTCAGTATGCTGCTAGTCCACCAGTCTATGAATTTACAATTTCTCAGAATGCAAATCACGACCAATGCTAAACCCTAATTTGGTTGCTGGTGCCGAATCTTGTGGATACGACAGTCCACCGAGTAGGATGAATTGGCCGGCGACGTGCGACCCATAATTTTGGGTTCCTTGCGACTAAACTCGAGACCGACAGTACTCTGCATCCATTTTCGAATTTGACACCCCGCTTCTTAATATGTGGTCCCCAATATGATTATCTCTGGAGCAACTTAGAATGCTGCCGGTTCACCAGTCTATATATATGAATTTCCAATTTCACTGGGTCCAAATCACGGCGAACATTCCAAACTGCATGCAACTGGCGTACTTGGCCACATGGAAAATGATGAGGATGATCCGGAGTACCGACTTGCGCCTTCTTGGAGTCGCCCATGTGAGCGTAGGGATTCCCTCGAGGCTGTCTTCAAATTAAACCTGAGCATACATCGGTGGTCCACGGAACGGCTAATGCTGGAAGTACGTGCGATTCGGAGGCGGAGTGTAAGTTTGCGCAGCTTCAGCAGCGGTGGTAAACCCCGTCAGTTTGCGGATGATAACAAGGGTCCTAGAACCTGGTTGCATGTGTAAAATCTAACACAATTACACTCTATATTACCTGGTGCTTAATACTAATCAAGTAATTCTATTCTATCTATGGATAATGAGACTTTTGCACTTGATTTTCTCATATCAGCTCTTTCTTAAGGACCACCAGCTAAATAACCTTGTTCTGCCGTACACCAATTACAACCATTTTAATGTTTTTTTCCTATATTCACATGGGATAAAATGCTTTTTTTATCATGTCCAAATTTCTATAGAAGTACAAGCTAGTAATGTTTTACCAACTATTTTCGAATTTCAAATGCCAATACACACACCAAAATTGTAAAACCACTGAAATATTTTGTTCGAGTTGGTTCTTTACTTCCATTAAATTTTTTGCCACATTTTCTACTTTTGAATTTCCATTTGAATTTCTAATAATCTAAACCACTACTTCAATGAAAATTTATGATATTTGAGTTATTTGTAAAGTCTCCCCCACTTTGGGCATGACTTTTTTGGAAGTTGAAAAGGCAACTATAGTTGAAGCGTCAAACTTTTTTACAAGATACTTATGTCACACGACTTCAAAAGTGAGGACCAAACTTTTTAGGCACCATTTTGATGAAAAAATAAGTTTCATACCCACTTTTATTTCAACTTTTTTAACTCAACCGACTTTTTCACAAAACTCATGGGTTTGAACCCCGGTTTAGAGTACTTTACGAATAACTCAATTGAATGCCAAATTTTCTAGCTAAAGATGAATCATGCTAGATTGAAATTGAAATTCACTAAACACACTCAACTACCTAACTACAAGGACCAATTGTAAACAAAACCGATTTCCTAAAATGTGTTGTAACATGACTCTTGGGCTCTTCATCTTTAAAGCTCATCGACTCCCCAACTCTTCATCTCTTAAAATCCTTGACCAACTTGTCCACTGAACATACCATTTAAAACAAAATAGAATAATTTGATATTAGGAAATTTCCATATTAACTTATCCCTTCATCTTCTTGATTTAAAAACATGTATTATAAAATGTATATGCAAAAAAAAATAAAAAAAATTCAACACATCAATAAGAAAACATACCTTTTCATGAAAGCTTCTTAATGTTCTCTGCATACAATTGTTGAATCCCGTTCTTCAATGGAGGAGGATTTGTAATTCCAACCTTAAATTCCTTCAAAGCCCATGCAACCACTAACTCATGATGCTTTAGCGTCTTCTTTCCTCGATCAGGGTCATCTTTTTTCATTTTTATTCCTAGTTGAGTAAATATTTTTGAAGCAAAACTAGATATGTTTGGTAGTACTTCATAGACCCTTTGAAGATCCATTAGCACCATTGCCAATGTCTTTTTCGAATTCTCAGAAAGGGTCTTCAATTGAATTCCTTGCATGATTGATGACTCTCCTTTGAATATTGTAGACTCCATAAGCTCTTCGGCCTCTTCAACTTCACCTTTCCGTATTTTTTGCTTTGGAATCTTGCCTAGTTCATAACTTTGGCTCTCGATGGCGTTCAGGGATGCCACTCTTTTTCGTTTTTCCTTCAACATACACTGCATAGCATTGTCTCCATTAAATTATTCTTGATCAACTAAATATACATACAAGTATTGAATTAAATTTTTAAACAAAACTCATACATATAAGTCATCAAGAGTATCGCATTTTTAAACAGTATACTTACCTTTTCAGGTTCAGCCAATTGTGACCCCATTTCATCTCACAATTTGTCAACGGAACAGTTTCTTTTGGAAACAGGGAAATCAACAATAATATTGAAGTCAAGCTTGTCGCTTTCCTCTTGTTCAAAGTTGCCCCTATTCTCTAAAGGCTCCTCAGCTTCACCATCAATTGACAATGCCAATGCTTTGACTTCACCATCAGTTGGCAACGCCACTGCTTCCACTTCACCATTAGTTGGCAATGCCAATGTTTCCACTGCATCTTCATCCCTATCAATTTTAAACCAAAAAAGTGCTTAAACATTTCAAAGCTTATCATAATAAACTTTTAATAGTGAAAAACTACATCAAAACTAAACATTAATTTAAAAAGAAATGGAAATGGAAATGGAAATTTACGTGTGAATTTGATTCTTGCCCTTGCGAATAGAATAGTGTTTATAACCTTTGAACCATTCATAAATGTCATCCACCTGCCAACGAACATGCAAAATTGTGCCATTCGACATGAACAAAAGAGAGGCAAGGCCAGGTTCCCTTCCTTTAATGAACTCCTTAACTTCCTCCACCATAACCTTCCGATTTCGAAGATTGCTTTGCATAAAGCTTGAGAAATTGGATGGTCTACATTTGAAAACCAAGAACGTACAATCTTAACATTTTGATTGAATGTAAGTTTTCCACTGTAAAGGAAAGTGCTCCCTCAGATAATTCCTACCCCGAAGAAGCTTTCCCTTGGTCCCTTAAGGGCATTGCTTGAAAATCCGTTGGTACAAATCTTCTTGGCTGAATTTCTCCATAGTGCTTGTAGCAGGAAACGGATTTTTCACTGATTCTACAAAAACAACTTGCCTTGTATTTGATGTTGACAAAACTACTCAAGCAGTTGGCAACACCCTCTTCACCAGTAGAAGAGTTGGACAACTAACCTTTTTTTTCCTAGGAGGAATAGGATTAGTAATTCCAGGTAGTAATTCTAGCATCTTTTTCTTCTTGAACGCTACTCTTTCATTCCTCAACTTTTCATATTCAGGTAGCTCTTCCATCTCTTCACCACCTACAAAGTAGAAAAAATGAAAATTAAGACAAATGGAGTAATGAACAATAAGATCAAACACAAACAAATAACACAAAGACACTTTGCACTATAATTTTTTATTTTAAAGAAAATAAATTTAAAAAATGAAAGTAGATTCTTACCTTCTTTGTTCTCTACTTCGACAAGCACCTTCTGAGTCTCGTTGAGGATTTGATTTCATGTGTCGCATATAATAAAATGTCAACATTGTAAAATATGAATCACTGAACCTCAATTTTTAATTAAAAAACAAAAGTAGTAATCCAAAAACAGTTGATAAGAAAAAGCGATAACAAAAATAATTACCTGTATATGATGATGAAGCCACAAATTTTTTAGGATTCTTATACTTTTGACCCATGATAGTGACTCCATAAGAAGCACCTGCGTTGAATGTATCGATACTGGAACCTTCCTCATCAGATTCAAGAATGTTATCGTCCTCTAAAATCACTATTTCAGCCTTGAATACGGTTAACAAATTCACCACCCTGACTTGGTTTTTCAGAGTACCAACTAGGTTCACCTTGAAAACCAAAGATTTTTCATCCTTGTTATAGAATGATACTGTTGAAAAAGATGAAGACTCTGACCTAAAAATTGAGATCTATTTTTATCTTCCATGATTAAACAACCTACAAATAGAGCCAAAAATATTCAAAAACATTAAAAAACATTGAAGAAATGAAAGTAAAAAAACACTGGCAGCGTATCTGCACTAGAACGCACTTCAAGCAATGAAGTTATAACGTTCACGATAAAGAACCTTACCTCTTCACGCCAACGATTTCCTTACTAAATTGTTGGAGTTAGCTTTTCGACCACCGCATGCACTTCAGTGTCCCACCATCTTGCTTCTTTTCCTTCACTAACAACAACAAGTTATGAATTCCAAAGAACTACTGTAGCATATCTACCATCCAATGTTAGCTAAAAACTCTCATTAACTCAACCGAATCGGAAGAACCCTCAACACCACTTATCTATTGTTCACAACCTGAAATCCTAAATTTCTCACACTAAAAGCCTTAGAAGTCAAGAACCTAATTCCTATGACATTCTAAAAACTTAGTTCCTTTACAATCGACAAGATTTACAATAGAAATTGCATTCAACGACGATACAATTGACAGGGACTACCAAAGTTTCGATGTCTAAAGTACATCTAGTGGAGAGATAGAGTTCTCGGTAACAGTTCTGTGAGCGTTTACTACTTCTCTTCAATCTTACATACACCCAAAGAACACTGGTAACTAACTGATTAACAGTGCAGACTCACCATTAGGAGCTTCAGACGATGTAGATGTACTAAACAAAACTCAAACGATTCACCTCACAAACATCTCCAACAAATGCTTTGTGAGCACTTTGATGGCAAGCAGCAACTCAAAGAAAGGGAAGCTGCTCGCAAGGTTGTTCACAAGGCTTACACGGCTACTCACCGCGCAAAACAGCGGTGCAAACTTGGCTTTGCAGTTTTCCCTCCCTCACAAATACACGTCAATTCTTGAATGACGTATGATGGCGGGGTATGAAGGTGGTGGTGGTGGTGGGGTCTGATGGGGATATTTTCATAGGAAAAATGATGGTCGGGTTTGATAGAGATGTTTTGATGGGGATAATGATGGTGGGGGTAATGATGACTTTGAATGGTGCATTTAATTTGCACAATCAAACTAAATAAAATACAAATATTCAATAAAATATTCAATAAAAATACAATTACTATATTATTATTTTTCAATACTTCATTATTATTAGCCTTTTTAATTGAAGCTTATATTTTTTATTATTCGATTTGTTTGTTTTCTAATTTCAAAAGTCAAGTATTCAATTCTTGGTTTTATATTTGTTTTATGAATTCCTTACAATGATTTGTTTGATTAGTTCATTTAAGATTTAAGGAAGAACATTTGTATTACTTCTATATTTGTTTTTTAGCTTTCATTCTTTTGAAAGAATTTACACGGATTCTATGAATTTAAATTGAAGTACTATTGTTCTTTCAAATCTAAATTATGATTACTATCCTTTTTAATTGAAGGGCTTATATTTTTTATTATTCGATTTATTTGTTTTCTAATTTCAAAAGTCAAGTATTCAATTCTTGGTTTTATATTTGTTTTATGAAGTTCATTTAAGATCCAAGTGAAAAACATTTGTTTTTTTAGTAATCAATTAAGAATGGTCATTATTTTCAAGACGTTATGTAGATGAATAACAAATGATTGAGATTTAAAGAGAAGCAATGGTTTGTTTGTTTTTTTAATTATTGACTAGCAATTGGTGCTTGCTTTGCTAAGCACACATTAGATCCTTGACTTATTATTATATTATGATAGTGGCATTCTTAAAATAAAAATCTTTATAAATATGTATTGCAAATATAGATATAATATGTGGATTGTTGGAGCAAAATTTTGAGATTTTTTTAATCATTTGGTAATAGCAATAGAAAATTGACGTCATAGAAATTCAAAGCTTGCAAAATCACAAAATCTTGGAAATGCAATGAAGTTCGAAGCCAAAATAAGCACTCAAAATGCCACCTCTCTAATGTCATTGTATTAATCCACTCTAATATCAATTCTTTTGAGAAACCATTGTATTTTTGTAACATCATAGAGTTTGAAATGAGTAAATGTTTACCTTGATTTAGAAATTAAAATAAATTAGTTGTCATTTGAGTTTAATTGATTTTTTTAAGATATCAAAGTATTCACCCTAAACCCTCTCCCAAATAAATGAAGTTAACCCCTGAATGACCTTGAGATTTCTTAAGTTTCAAAGAATTTACCCTACATTGAATAAAATGCTAATATTTTGATAAGTTGTACTATTTTATTTGAATTGTAACCATACAAATTCTAACTAGACATGTTAGGTATCACATAGGAAAAGAAATACAAAAATATCAATTATAGATTGAAAGATTATAATGTTTGATCATGGAAATGTGAAAACTGCTAAAATGATTTGAAGTCTATCAATCATCTTTTCACATGTCAAATCTAAAAATTTGGTCACAAAAAAATACAAGGTTACATGACCTAATGTGTACAACCCCAATCAATTTATAGCTTTTCAAAATGTAGCTTACAATTTTTTTAAATGAATTTATAATGTGATTTTTCCTCCAAGATCTAGTGTATTTGAGACTCATTTCCAAGAGCCTTCAACACTATCAAAAATCAACATTGCACTGGATACCCTTGCACAAAATCTTGAATTAAAAAATCATGATCATTCACTTTCAAAATCGAGTTTTTCATGCTAAAATTAGACTTATAAAGGAATCTTCCAAAAATATAAACTTCTAAAAATAATCACTTGGGTAGATTTTATTTAGATTCTAAGAATGCTAGAGGACACATTCTATCCTCAAGGTCTGTTTGGATTGGCTTAAAGGATTTATTTATTTTTGTAAGTTAGCAGGATTTTACATTTTACATTGGATGTTTTCTTTCCAATGAAAAAATAAACCTATGAAAAAACTCTCAAAAAATTTATTAATTAAAATTTGTAAAAAAATAATAATTAAAATGCATTAATCAAAAGTAAGCAAAAACAATAATGAATATTGTAATCAATCAATCAATAAGTACTGCTGGAGAGGACTGCTTAATATTTACAGTTGGAGTTTGCAATTCAATGATGATGACACTAAGAGTAAGGTTAATGGAAGGAAAAGGGTTTCTTTTTGAGTGGAAGGAGAAACGTCCTTCTTTGAGTGGCGAGAGTTACTGTAGTGAGATGCCTAGTTGCTTGCGTACTTGTTTTTTCTCGATCGCAAAGTGAAGGTTACGTTTGGGATGCAAACAACATTGGATGGCCGAGTGGAAAGAGAAGTGTCCTTCAAAAGTATCGGATATGGCTACAGTTCTTTGCAGCGATGCTCAATTGCTTGCCTAGTTGTTTCTTCTCGATCGCAAGAAGGTGGATTACTGGTTATGTATTCTAGGAGTTCAAAAGGTTTGTCCTTGAGAAGTTCCGGCTATATATGGTGAGAGTTTCTTAGAGTGATGTAAGTGATTTCAAAGTAATTTTGGTCTCAAGCGTTGCTTTGAATCTAACATTTTTGGTTTAGGTTTTGCTTGAGGAGTTGTGTATTTTGTTTAGTAAATGATTCTAAATATGGAGGAAGGTTGTTCATCTAGGTCATTGAAGCCATGTCATTGCAATCTTTGTCGAGGTGCCAAATGGTGGCATAAGAGTACAGTGTACACAGACATTTGAAAGACCAAATATTACAAGGTACATCTTTGGATGAAGTGGAAGATACTTTAGGTATAGAGGAGGATGAGCAAATGGCAGAAGACAACGAGGTTTTTTGTTGAAGATGTAGAGCATATGGTACGTGACAAGGAACCTATTCACGATGATTCAGTTCTTGAAAATGTTTTGTCAATTCCAGAAGCACTCTCTCTAGAACAAGCTATTTCATGCTAGATTATAGAATTGCAAAGAATGTGGGATGAGGCTCATATACCAAGTGGATTACAAGGCCAAATGTTGGAGCGTTTATTCGGGTCTCTTGAAAAGAAGCCAAATTTGCATAGTTAGTAGTGGAAAACTAGATCACAGTGGTTTGTCTTTGGAGAAACTATTAACTCTTGCACGTCCAAATTAGAAAGGTGAATTAGGAAAGTATGATGTGCCTTGTTTGTGGAATAGTCTTAAAAAAATGTATTCGTATTTGGGATTAGTAGCGGCTCAAAGGTGGAGACTTTGTACTGGGTTAGAAGAAGCTCCCCATGCACCAGAACTCTTGGAACCAAGCTTAGAAGATGTTTATGGAGGATCTGGTATTTTGAGGTGCATTTGTGTGCCAAGGGTTCATTCTATGTTCAAAAGAAATTGTGTCTTGTGTTCTGAAAAGTGTCCAATTTGTAAGACAATGCGAAAGAACATTTTATCGTTTGAGCATCTTCCATTGGAAAAGTTGTTGGAAGTATTAGTTTCTACAAAGACTGTTTGTTTGAAGATTCTACATAGTTGGAGAAATAGGATCCGTTGGCTGGGAAGGGATGTTTCTTTTGCTCCTAACAAAATTGAAGAGAATTTTGATGGTAGTAAATTCTGTGAAATTCAGGATTTTTTCAATCTTGAAACAGAGTGGGAGGCTCCAGTTATTTGTCTAAATCCCACATGTAGACATGCATACAGACCTTTCCCTTTAAAGAGCAAAATGTTGCTTGAGAATTGGGATGAAGTGTTACAATAGTATGAATTTTCATGTTCAGATTGATCTTTACGAATTTGTCAACCGAAGATAATGTTGAAGGTATTTTCTTAATCAAATTTTTAATTTATTATTTGTGTTCTTTTACAATAGGAATATTTGTTTGAAATTGTGCTTTAATGCTAATGTTTCTTATGTTTTTTTGGTGTAGGGTGATCCAAGGAATGTTTTTCTTATGCTCCAATGGGATGGATTTTCAGTTGCACAAACAAGCCTTCAGAATTGTTGAGCAGTATATTTGTCGATTTTGAATGCTAGCAAAGAAAATCCAGTTGGACCTATTCCAATTCTGTTTATTCCTTCTAGTTCTCAGAAGTTAATTAAACATGGAGATGGAGTACTGGCTTCTTTTTTTAAACCACTTCTTGATGATTTGGAAGAAATATTCTTGAATGGAATTGATGTAGCCTATGCTTATCCAGCAGAAGCTATTAGTGAACATATTCCTTTCGTGGGGGTCAATGTTACAATCAAACTAAGAGGCATGCTTGGAATTTGGACTGGAGATCACCCAGCTCAATGCAAAGTTGGATGTTTGAAACTTGGTGGTTATGGTAGTTGTAGACGTCATAAACTAAGTTGTAGATGGCGAGGAATTCCAGACACTAACAAGGGATTAGTGGAGTATTTTGATAGTAGAAGGCAAGGCAGGTATCCTTCAACTTCTCGGACTGTTGCAGCTACTCTGGATTCTATTCAAATTTCGAGAGAACTATCGGAAGGAAAGGAAAAAAGCCTCATAGCGAGAGAAGTGGGTATTTCTAACTACTCATGTTTGTGGCGTTTATATGATCTATATGGTTTTGATGTCCTTCATGATCTTGACTACGATATCATGCACATTTTATCTCAATGTGTATTCAAAAAATATGTTCATCTTTTGGTGAAGTATACAGAAGCGAAGGGACTATCTAAAAATGTGAATGAAGGAATTAAAACTATAAGAAAGATACGTCCTTTGGATGTTGATGCAAGATGGCCTAGGAATATATCTTCTCTTGGTTAGTATAAAGCCGAAAAGTATAAATTTTTTGTGATGTGGTGTTTGCCACATATACTGGATCAGTTAAATCTTGGTTTCGATTCCACTTTAGGGTCCTTGGGAATGGTTTTAAATGAAATTGGACGTTTGTTTTATAGCCATAGGCCATAGCCGAAAGTATGGGTGGACAATGAAAAGTATGGTATATGCAAGTGCCCTTCTATCTTCTTGGCGTAATTGGTTAGTGTTGGACCCAATTCAGCCCCTTTCGAACATGTTGCCAGTACGTTTTTTGAATTTATTTCTTTTGACTTGAAATGAATATAAATCTACAATTATGAACTTCAACATTTTTTTCCTTTGTAGCAAATATCATTTTTTAAATTAAACTAATTTAATTTTAAATTATTTATTGGCAGGAAGTGGAGAATTGATTGATGATATAAAAAAACATGGTTGTCATGATGTTTTTTGGTGCTATCCATTTGAAAGGGAGGTTTCAAATGTGGTGAGTATTCCAACCAATCAATTGAATAGTGAAGCAACATATAGCGAGTATTTCTCAAGAGTTTTGTTCACCAAAACATTCAAAATTGTGCAACTTGATCAAGACGGTTTGACCCCGGCATCTAGGGCTTTGGTAGAGGTACATAAATTCCTACAGCTTTCAAATAATTCTTTACGTTTGGAGCTCACAAATACAAGCTCGGTGTAGAGAATGGCATAAATCTTGTGTGATTGTGGTCCCATCTCAAGATGTTGCAAGAAGTCTTTGGAAACTAATTCCTATAATGGAACCTAGTTTTTGCCTAAACATCATAAAGAAAAACTAAGGGGATTTCGATTGGACGCAAGAAAGGAATTGATTCTAAAATTCAAGAATCCACAAATATGTATTTGAAAACATATTCGAGCCTTCACGGTGACTTTACTGATGGGCTTTTACCATTCTTTAGTACTTCCATTCAAGAGTTTTCCTCTCTACTATTAAATGGCATTGTATACCGTTTGAACGATACAATCATTATTCAACCAGAAATTGAAGTTCAAAGTCACTCTTGGGCTTGGAAAGCCAAAGTGAAACAATTTTTTGTGCACAAATTTCAAGAGTGTAAACAAGCCTTTTTCAGAGGAGAATACTATGTAACTATACCAAGCCCAAGTTCTATATTTGTTGCTTTGGAGGATGAATTAACAAGCATGCAATTGGTAAAAGAGGATGGGTTGCAACAATTGAGTGATGATGATGTTAGACGAGTAGAACAAATACTATTCAAGTTCATACCAATCCCTCTTTGTGGACAACATGAAGCAGTTTATGTGGCGTATGGGCTAGAAGATATAGAGCCAAGAGACCATTTGTTTGCAATTGGAAAACTAGGATGCATTCCACCTTTCCTTGAAAAATGGGATGTTGTTTTAGCTCGAGCAGAAAATTGGAGGAGAAGGAAGCAAACTTTTGCTATTGCAATTGTAAAGAATGTGACTTTACAAAAATATCTTGAAGATGATCTTGTAACAGAGCATTTGAAGAGAAAGGAGAAAGTTGAAAGTCCATTAGATGACAAAGATTACTTTGTAGGTGATGTAGATCTTGAATGGTTAGAAGCTTTAGGAAGACTAGAAGGAGAGCATTCATGAATTTTCAAAAGATATGGTGTTGTGGTCCGTAGATCTTGGCACAACGTGGTGAAACTATTGAGTAACTTTCAAATCTCAAACACTAATTCTATAGGAGAACCTATGGGTTGGCTTTGTGATGATAATAACAATTTACGAAGTCATCTCCAATAAAACAGATGTGTAGTTCTAAATTTGAAACCTCCCAATTTTTTTACTATTAAAACATCATCAATTGGGCAACATTTTTTAATTGTAATATTTTCTATTTTCTTTCATTATTTTACTCTACTAATTTTGTAAATGATCATCATTTCAAGTTTATCGATTTGAATGCGGCATTGGAACCAAGCAGATCGCCCAAGTCTGACAAAGCGACTGTAATGGGTCATGCTTTGCATATCTTGACCCAGTTATGAGACCCTATCAAGGATTTGAGGTATACAATAACTCTTGGCTATGTTGTAAAATTCATATTGGCTTTATTGTGATTGAGCTCATTCTATCTCATGTACGCTTCTCTTTATGATCCACGACAATCTTTTTCCCACTTGTAATGTAAAAATAAAGGATTTAAAGCACTTAATAGTTTTGAGATTTTGAATGATTTTGGACCTTACAATATTTTTTCTCTTCGTTTTGCAAAGAACAAGAAAAATGAGTTATAGCTGAAAATGGACATGGACAGGTTAGAAGCGCAAGTGAGGGCCTTTGCTCTTCCTACTGGAAACTTGCCACACCCTACAGCTATGGATGCATCAATTACATTGGCAGCTCAAGAACAAGCTGCAACATCAAACATGGCTACCCCAGTTGTTCAATCAATGTGTTCAACTTGAATGGCACCGATGTAGATAAAAACTTATATAGTTTTATCTTGTCAAAGTGGAATTGAATGGACTACACATGTCCATATCTATGTTTCTCTTGGATATGGAGATGAAAGGAAAATTGAATTTGGATATGGTTGATCACAAATAATATGTGAGGTGTACCTCCTAACACTATTTGTAGAGTTGCAATTTTATACATACAAATTCTTACATAGAAATATTTATAATTTTATTACCATGTGACATTTACAAGCTTTGTGGTACAAGACAATTTTCCTACATGTGGATGCAAACAGTTAATTATAAATATCTAATAAGTATCTTATTCACTGATGGGACAAATCGTAAATTACATTCCCACTTTACCCTTCAAATCACATGCTAATAAATTGGTTATTTACCAGTTCCTCAAGTACAAATATTTACATGCCCCTTGTGCGCTGCTTGAAAGGAGACCGGGATTTATGAAGCCGTGGCGATGAAGCAGTTCCGCTCGGTCCAGTGTGGTGCACTTCGTGCGCCTTCACGCCCATCTTGCGGTACATTTTCTTGATGAGGTGGCGGTGCAGCATGTACTTGGGCACGGCCAGAATCGGCGTCATGATCCACGCGGCATCCGTCGCGCCTTGGCCAACCATCTCTATCAAATGTCCATCAGAATCTCATCCCACATCCAGTTTCCCACGCCCAACGTCTTCATAATCTCCAGAACGGACGCCTCCACGCCCGCCATCACGCCGCTCTCGGACGCGCGCTTGATGGTGTTGCCGATCTGGGAGCTCATGGCGATCAAATCGCCGACGGAGCGCACGTTGAGCAGCGGGATGAGGCCCAGAGTGACGGAGAAGTTGAGGCACTGCATCACCGTGGCGGCCACCACCACGGCCACGCCGCTGAACGGGATGATCATGCTGCTCATTACCGACAGCGTCACCGTGGACAGATCCATCATGCGCTTGCGGCACTCTTCGTCCACTATGCCGTCGATCCTCATCTTGATGTACTCTTTGAGGTGATGCAAAATCTCCGCATCTGGACAACAATTATTCAAGTACCACAATCAAATGTCTGAACTCGGTTGCACATGTGCATCTGTATTTTCAATCCAACGATCCCAAAACAATTTTCTTGGTGGTAACAATACTTGCAAATGAGCTCGAAAAGGTCGCAGAATTGCTACCGACGGGTGTTGATACTAAGTTTGTTTGAGAACGGATTCGAACTGCACTTAAACAAGTTTCCTCATTCTGAGAACTGTTGCCATCCGGACCATGCCGCAACATGTCTATCAATTAAAAATGTAGACAGATTATCACGTATACTGCTAGTTAGAACATATCGACAACGTTGGCCGAGTTCAGGGATCCGTCGGTCAAACTAAATTGTGAAGCGAGGAGGAGAACGTACCAGTGGCGTGTCTGTTCTGCAGGCGGTGGTTCTGCAGCTACTTCCTGTAATCCGCCATGGACTTGTTGTCGATCATGGCTCCCATGTGAGATTCCGAAGCAGCGGTTTTATCCTTGGTCGTTACTGGTTCCGACTGCGAAGGCTTAAGCGCAGCGTCGTCGTGTGTTTGCACAGGCGCCGTGGCAGCGGAATCGGAATTCAAGTGCCTCAGAAGCTTCGATCTGAGCCCCATCGTGGCTGGCTGACGCTATGAACAAACTAACAATCAACAGAATCAACCAAAAGGCACCCAATGTACGTATTACGCTGATCAGTTGCTCTCCCAACGACGGAGTTATTATTCTTGCGAGATCATAAACGTGAACTCGACCTCGAGAGCAAGGTAATTAAGGGCTGGTTGGAATGAAAATGAAATGAGGAACTAGCGAGTCGGTCTCGGCATCGAGGAGGTGGCGGTAGTGCAGTTGACGGGCAAGAATGGGGTCTTTATACTGGAACGCTGAACGACGCGGGTCAGGAATGAATGGATTATGGCCGCGGGGAATCACAGTACCGGAAAGGAGTCAACGGACGGGTACCCTGGGTACTGTGCATCAGGTTTCAAGTGGTACTTTACCAGAAAGCGTAACGCTGTTATTTACCGTAACGAATTCTTACGCTTAATATAAGTCAAACAAACCTTTTCTGCAAGCAGTGTCATGTGCTCACCACTTGACAATAATCATTCTGGACTGCAACACTTTTATTGCGAGTTTGAGTTGACTGGATAGATGTTTCCCTGATTGATTCTATTCGTCCTTTACCGCCTTCAAGCCTTAAGGCTTAGGAAAGCCACAAAGTGGCTTTTGGATGAATGATAGTTTGTTTCTGGTGGCGAAAACGGAGTTACAAAATGCCCGGAATAGTTCAATAGTAAAGGAGTAGAATAAGAATATGTATGTTTGGAGTGCGAGAATACACTGGCTAGGATAAGGGCCACATTAGACTATGGTGGAGAAGTGCCTTGGTCAAGAATTTTAGGAAAATAGAACAATGTGATTGGAGCAAATCTTGTTTAGACTACGGCCAAGACTTGTCTTGTAGAGAACTTTGCGCATGGAAGAGAAAATGTCATGGCCGCTTATGAGGCAACACTTTTAAGAAAGGGGTGTTCACCGGAGATCAAGTTTCTTGTCTAACCTCAAACCCCTGGACAAAAAACTTGGCCTCATGAGAACTCCAACTTCATTAGTTGCTTGAAATAGAGATGTCTAGGGCAAAACTTGTGGATTGACAAGAGCACTTCTCCACCGTAGTCTAAAGCGGCCTTAAGTTTTCGGACAAGGTCGTTATTTCCGATATTGAACGAGTGGTTATTTGTGAGTGAATTTTTTTTATAATTTTTTGATGGAAATTAGTAAGAATATCTCGTGGCATATAATGAATGAAAAAATTGTGAAGACTAGCTACTTGAAGAGTTTCGACAATGAAATTCTTTACATGGTGTGTAGAGGTATTTATGCACGAAAATTGTCTACTATACAATATTTCGAGTGTAAGCTTTGTTTTGAGACCTTTTCTTACTATGAATTGTTTTTTTTTTGTTAGAGATAGTGTGCAAACAATTTATTATGACTTTTCAAAGATCTGAATATCATAAAAAGGTCTGTTCTTGGACGTGTACAAGAGATTCAATTCAAAAGGCCAATTTTTTTTGCAAATTTGGGCATTCTAGGAAGCACTTACAATGATCTAGTGGGAAGTTTTGGTGAGAAAAGGTATTTGAGAGACAAAGTTTCATATGATAAATGTCAAATTCTTGATCAGGGTGAAAATCATGAAGTTGTTATGTGGTTAAATAATCATTGCACTAGTACAATTGCAGCAACAGGGAGAGGATTGCAATTAGCGGGTATGCAATAACTGATGATACTATTAGAAGAAGCCTATAATATAGTAGAAAAAGAGTGTAGAGCATCTGTTAAACCATCATGTGCAATGTACACTTAAACACACCTAGAGGAAGTAACGTAGTTTGGAGTTGAATGATTTGGGAAGGAAATTAGTTGAAAAGGTGGTTACACACGGTAGTAGTCATTATAAATGCTTAAAAGCTGAATCTTTGAGTTATGAAGTTATTTTGTAGCTTGTGGTTTTGATTTCTACAATTAATGTACAATGATGATAGTTTTGCAAAAAGAATCGTACATCTTTGACACATATTTGAATTTATTTGATTTTTTGGGGTTTACGTTTTAGTTTCAAAAGTTGTACTATGGATTATTGCAAATAAATGCTCTTATGGTTTTTTCCTTGTATTATTATGATAGTCTTTGTAGAGTTGGAATTTGATTGTGTGAAAATGTCTTGATTGTCCAACTATCTATGTTACCCATTGTATGTTGGTTGTGGATGAATTCTTAAACCCAGGTACGCAACTCCTATATTATACGGAGGGGCATGAGCATTAAAACTGCTTAAGATATGGCTTTTGTAAAAATTACGTCAATTTAAAAATTAAAAAAAGAGAACCCAAATGTTTGGTAAAGATCAAATGAAATAAGATAAGATGTAGAAAATGTTGGGTTGCATATTTATTTAAAAAAAATTCGCAATTGAGATAAAGAATTTTAACATATATCCATAATTATTTTAAAAACCCATACAAAAAAATGCTTGAAGTAAAGATTTGAGGTGGAAGAACATGATTGTGATAAAAGTAGATCCCCATGGGTTCTACTTTTTTGTGTGTTTTGGAACGTGGAAGCTCCTCTATGTTTGATTTGAAGTTTAGCCAAAGAAATGGTCTTATTTGATGTGGATCCTACTAAGAAAATCAAGCTTACTAAATCTAGTTTTCACTCCAATTTTAAATTTTAAAAAATTCTTAAACTTGTATATTTTTGTGTGATTGAACTTTTGACCTATGACCACTTTCAACTAATTTTCTAAATAAAAACTTTTACAAAGATTTAGTTTACATGATGTTCTACATTGTAACATGTGCTTAGAACGAAAATTTCAGATTTTTTTAGCTTCTTTTTAATTGAATATGAATTTCCTTCACCTTTTTCTCAAAAAACCACAATAATTTGAAATTTCCACAAAAAATTATGATTATATTTTTAGCAAGAAGTAATGTAGTATGCACATGCCTTAATCTATAAAAATTATCATATTGAATTTAAAGTGTCAAAACAAAATATGGAAAGCAATTCTAATTCCATCAAAATTCCATGGTTGTAGGCCCGACATTCAAAGGTTAACCCATAAATGTTGAAACCGACCAAAGTGGTCGGATAGACATAACTTGAGTTGCTACTACAGGGAAATGAAAACATATTTTCATCCAAATATTTTTTTAAAGCTTATTTGAGTGTGAGCAACATATGGCGGTAGAAATTAACTGATCAAGGTGATATTCTACTTTAAATGTGTTGGCGGAGAGATTGCTTCATTGGATAAATAATTTTTAAATAATTCTTTTTGAAAAGAAACATAATATATAAAAGCATTTATAACTTTTTTTTTTTTAAAATGAATTAATTTCTTTATTGTTGAATATTTCTTAAATTGATGGCACTGTAGTAGGACCCAACTCACGATCACCCTTGAAATGGTCTCCTAAAATCCTCAAAAAGCATCTAATGGTCTTCAAGTAATTGATGCCCAATGCAAATACTTCCCCTATTCCAATTCTCTGAGAGAGAATCATCGACACCTATCACATTTAAATTTTTCAACGATAGCATGCATTTACACAACGCTTATGAATACCTGCACATACAAACATTGTACAACTTTCTACCTTGACAACATTCTTGTTGGAACATGGTTAATCGATAGGAACTTCAAATGTGGAATGAAGTTACATGCACTCAAATTATGCCTTTCCGAACTTGCCATCAAGGTTCTACATATTCTCGATGCCTCTATATGGACATGAGAGCTACTTAGAGAGCGCTTAGGTCAATGTGTGAGACTCACCATATGCCAGGAGAAGGCACAATTTATTCGCTATTTCAATAGCAGTTCATGTTATTAATTTTTTTTTTGGGATTTTGGATAAGCCAATTTTTTTCTTACATTCACAATTCTTTTGTAAATTATTTGAAGATTTATTTTTTCACTAATTTTGTGATGATCAAATCGTTGTTTGTTGGAGAAAATTTTAGCAAACTTTGAACATTTCTAGTGACATCAATGATTAACTTTTTAAATCACTTTTGTGTTGAATTTTCTTTCTATTTCAGCACATAGAATAATTTTAAAAAACAAATTTAATTATTTTATTTCAAAAATTTAACATGGAATGTGTGCTATTTGTTGAAATTTTTAGCTCTACAATCTAGGAACATTTTGAGCATCGCAAGATATAATTATTTTTAAAAAAAATTGGGCTTAAATTAGACTTGGATTTTCCTACAAGAATAAATTTTTTCCGAATTTTTAGAAACTTTTTATTTTGGATCAAAAGAACTTTTTTTAGTTAAAGTTCTTTTCGAAATTCCAAGAATATTCTCCACGGATTCTTAAAATTTGTTAGTGATTTTAAAAGATTTCAAAACATTCTAAAAGATTCTAAAAGATTTCAAATTATTCGTAAAGATTCTAGAAGATTCCCAATAATCAAAAAATTCCAATTGGTTTCGTCCTGAGGGTTTCTAGATCAACAAAATTGTGTTGGTATAATTTGAGGATTCATTGAAGTTTTGTTGATTTTCACAAATTGTGACCACTAGTGCATATAACATAAAGCTATAGATTTTTTGTTGTTTCGGACACTACTTCTTTTGTAGTAAAATGAACAATCTTGGTTTTGCAAATGTTGAAAGTTTTCTATTTACAAAACCGAGGGAACCAGGTGAGACAAATTCAATACTTAGCGTGACGACATACATGTCTACAATGCGTCCTTGGCTGAAACTCTTGGATATTTGTAAGCTCGTTTGTAAGAGGAAGTTTAAGCAATTAAATGTGTCTCACCAACTCTGCGGTATGGTTACAGTTCTACAAGGCAACACCTGCAAATTCAATAAGAGTGCCAAGATGTCAAGAGTACGTGCAGCCTTAGAATAATTTGTATTAGAAACTAACACTATACAAATGCATTGACAATTAGCTTGTAAGCTTCATTTTGTCATCCTGCCTTTGATGTTGGTGTTCATTAACACATCCAAGATAGATGTCTTTCACTACAACAACAAAGACTTTAGAATCATGGTTGATAGAGACCTTTATCAGTCATTTCATTCCAACGGTTATAACGCTTTGAAATTCCATGTATGCAAATTCCGCCTTTCTCTAGATTTTCAAAGTGCTACCATTCATCCATTGCAAAAGAAACAAATATGGAATGGAAGCTACTTCTAATATAGCCACAAAAGTCGAGATCAAGAAGATGTTCATGAAGGATACCTATCATCCAATGAACAAACATGACTATTCCTTTTTAAAAATAGCCGCAATAATAAATCCCAATTATTATGTCTTCGGTAGTCAATAGTGAGGACTAGAACACGTCGATGGATTCCATAATGAAGCAAATCGTCAAGAACATTGAGTTACGCTTTGTCAACATACGTTTGTGTAGAGTATTTGTACATGGAATCAGGTTGTATGTTGATACATCGATAGATGCATACGACAAGCACAACAACAACCGAATGATATCAACACTCATGTACATGTGGAGAGAAAGGGTGAGAACTAACAGTTCAAGTCGATGTGAGTCTGTTTCAAATCGCGTTAGAGAGCGTGCTCGGGAGTTCTGCAATCGGGTTGTGTATGCATCAAGTAGATTACTGTTGAGTGGAAAACGCGGTGTTTTCACAGGTAAACAGAGGCAAGCTGCAAATCCACTAGATGACCATGGCCGATTATTATGCAATCAATTTGATCTATAGTAACTGTGTTGACTTGATCAAGTAGAAACTCTAACATTGTTGTCTTGTAGAGAAGAACGATTAGGGCTAGACCCGTAGAAGCGCAGAGTGATTAAGGTTGAAAAGAGTTGTCAATTATTGCATGTTTGTTGAGAATAGTGAGATTGATAAGTTGTAGGTTGTAGGGAAGCAAGAAGAAGGAAGAGGGAGCACAATGCCGAAGAAATAATCAGTGCAAGAAGGTGAGAATTTGGTTAAGAGTTGATGCAATGCAGTTGCGGAAAAGTTAGGCAAAGTGGTTTCAATGTGATCCTCTCTGTTTTCCGTTCTCATTATCACTACCTTGTTTTCAGAAAGTTTTAGGTATTCCTTAGTATTCTGTTGCAAACCCCAATAAGTGTGGTTATGGTGTAATACTTTCAATCTTTGTTATACTTTCTATCTACTGGATCAGTTGTGAGTCTCTCTACTTGGGAATATTTTGTCTTCGTTCAAGTTGATAAGTGGTCTGCCTCCGGTTGGAAGAGGGTCTGTTTTTTCAACTTGATAGGTTGAGTGCTCTTCAAATTGATGAGTGATTGTTGTGAGTATTTCCGAGTCTATCGAATTGAAGAGAGATAGAGGTTAGGTTTTGTATATGACGAGGGAATAACTAAGAGAGTTGTGAGACACATCAATTAGATGATCCGAAGGGGAGGGCGAGAAGGAGCGCAAAAGAAGAGACCCCGACAGGAGGGTCACCCAAGATCAAGAGGAAGAACACTACATGATCGATTCAAAGGAACCTGATCCTAGAGAAAATGGAGCTACATAAGGTGAACACAGCATGGAAGAAGAAGATTGAGGCTAATTGGCAGAATTTGCAGATGTCAGGAGTATAGGATTTTTTTGAAGTTGTAGTTGGAAGATCAAGTTGATGATTATGTGCGGGAGTTCATCATCAACTTGAACCAGGGCAGGGAATACCACTTTTCCAGTTGATGGGGTTTTGGTCCATCATGGACCTGATGAACTTGCGGCGCTTCTAAAGCTTCTTACAAACGACTTGGGTGTGGAGGATGCAGCCGAGTCGATGACAGAAATGGAGCCAAAGATCTTTACCAAGAAGGCGAAGAGTGCAGCTGGCTATGACATCACCAAAGCCAAGGGAGCATGGAAAGAGTGGCTCTCGTTTTTCAACGAGAGAATACTCTTATGTGAGAAGGGCATCTACTTGATCACCAAAGAAGGGTTAGCAGTTGCGGTGTTAGCGTGGGAAGGCTTACAGATTGGATGGGCTAATCTGGTGTATAACCAGATGCAAATCGAATTGATGAAGTCGATAACTAGACAACCACAGAGGTTCTATTCTGCCATTTATCTCTTGAGTTTGGTGCGGTTAGCACATCAAGTAGATCGTTAGCTAACATCAACTTGATTGGAAAAGGAGAGGGTGGATCCAATCACTGTGCCAACACATCAAGTAGAGTCATGACCATCTTCAAGGAAGAGGAAGCGGTTAGAGTTAGAAGTGGTGGAAGAATTACCTCCAACACCTCTTGGACAAGGAAAGAGGAAGTTGAGGCCTGATCAAATTAGACAGAAGTTGGTGAATATTAATCCACCGTCTAATCCAGTTGATGAAGAGGTGCAATTGCCGACGTTATCACAAGAGCAGCAGCTGCAGAAGGAGCTTCAAGAGAATACGACTGACTCTACATCATACCCAACATCAACTAGAACAGTGTCTCGGGAGCAGCTGACCTTTGGAGGAAGTACAACAACTACAGACATAGTTGTAGAAGGAACAAGACGAGGCTGCTTTGGTTCGTAATCTAGTTGATAAGAAGCAGGCAGAGAGCACCTGCCTCAAAAATCTAGTTGATAAGGAGGAGACTACAAGGAAGACGGTGGAACGTCATCTTCAAGAGGAACATGCGGCCCGGTTAAGTATGTAGGTCGAGCTGGTATCGCAGAAGCAGAAGAATATAAGGCTGCAACTGACACATGGACATGAAATTCAAGAGATGAAGGCGCAACATGCTCAGGAGATGGACCAGTTGAGAACGGCCCATGCCAAGCCAGTGCCAACAAAGATCAACACGAAGGTAGATGTCGTTCATCTCAACATTGAGAAGAATTCGTTGTTGCACCACAATCACAAGTTGAGGCACGAACGAGATCGACTGAATGATCAAGTTGAACGACTGCAGAGGCAGCTCTGGCAGCAATATGCGAGCTCCGCATCAACATTTTTTCTTTTCTACGCATATGAAAATCAATGTAACTTGATGTTACATATATTAGGTTATGATGGCGGACATCTATTAGATGAGCCAGCATTTGATGCTACTTGGAGGTTTGCGACTAAGTACAACAAGGAAAACTTGTTGTGTGAGATGTTATTCCGAGGTGATCTAGAGTTGATGCCCGTGCAAAGATGGTGAAACCAATCGGCCATGTCGGTGCACGAGCACTTCTATATTACTTGGAGTTGGAGAGGGAGCTGGATCATCGAAGGTGTGAAGATCAACCTTTGAAGGAGCAGAGGAGGATCATCGCTACACCAAAAATCCAGTGGACAAGAACGGTGGCTAAGTTGGAGGGTTTGGATCGTCTTATTTATCGACGATCATTGGAAGGACTTCGGGAGCAGTTTTTGGATCATAAAGACGATGTTGGAGTCTATGATCGCAGCGCATGAACGAGAATAGCGTGGACAACATGGCGAACTCACCAACAACCAATATGTCTATGTAGTCATACGTGGTGAGACGGAGATCAAGTCGATGCTCAATCAACTTGATGGTATGCTTCCTTTCCCCAATCAAGTTGATACAATGCTCAACTTGATCGTACCCCCAGAGGTTTTTTGGCCACCATCGGCCTTAAAGATACCAACCCTAGTGGGAAAATGTGTATCGTCGAAAATGTGTATCGAGTTGATGGCGATGGCACACTTCCTCTACGGATCTAATGGATGTTTTGTGAATGAGTTCACGACCACCAAGATTGCCCTAGATAAGTGGCTCAAGCGGCAGGAGCTGGGGATGACAACACCATTCCGGGAGGATGAGCAAGTGAGGAAGGAAGTCGGCCGTCTCAAAGCTATGGAGTTGAAGAGGGAGCAGCGCAACAACGATAACTTGCGTAACGTGGGGCGCAGATTCAATTACAACGGACAGTAAAACTACATCAACTGGATTTACTAACTTGCTCGGAGTCAAGTTGCTTAAAGTCAGGGGCTCTGTAGAGTAATTTTTTCAAATTGATGTAGTTTATGCTGTTTTGGTGTAAATAGAGTCTCTAAATCCACTTGAATTAAGTTTGGACATGTGAATATGAATCAAATGGATATGTAAAGTAGTTTTGGTAGTTAGGATATGAAACGACCTAATTGTATAACTACCTAGGTCTATAAGATAAAGAAAGAAGGAGCGAGGTAACACTACACTTAGTTTTGAGCAATTTATTTTACAATGTTAGTCATTATCTTAGCTTGAATCTACTTGATCATACTTTATTATCGATTGAGAGCTTCGTTATTGTATAGTGATAGTAGTTATGTTCTGATCATATCAACTGGATTACTATACATATATACAATATCAAATCGATGTGTGATCAATTGGATATGAGTTAGATCACTGGAGTTGTTTGGTTCCACCTGTAACATATCAACTAGATTCACTAACTTGCATACACCCTGATTTCCGCAATCCACTAGAAGTTGAAGTCAGAGAATAGGGATTATGTTGAGTCACAATTGGGAATGTTTGGGGGAGACTATGTTTATGTTATCAATTGGATAAGAGAGACATTGAGTTGATAAGTGGGAGTCTAAGAGAGGTCTAAGGCGGCGTGAGAATTACAATCGTGACTATCCAATGGATATTAGAGAAGTTAATTGTAGAGATGACGATCCTACAATAGCTGTGACTTGAATTTCTATCAATTGGAGTTTCAATGTATGATACCAAGTGATATTAATATACATTCTTCAAATCATAGATAGTAAATGTGAATGATTAATTGAATTATATTCTACTGGAAATGTGTTTGGCCAACCATATCCACTAGATGGTTTACTGAAATGGTTTGATATACAAAAACATTAATCCAATCCAGGGTATTCTAATTGATAGGAGGTGTGCGCAACCTTCATCAGATAGAACATTAAAAACTATGATCGGAATTAATTAAGTCTTTGTATTTAGGGAAGATCAAAATGATAAGTTGATTCCATGGGAACCCATGAATTGCAATCAATGCATTTGACATACGCAAAGTTATCTCAATGGAAGATTGAGATCAAATTACAAGAAGTAAAGATGGAGTAAAGATAAACGAGAGAATTGCATGAGTTAAGCATTAAGACCCTAATTTCAATTACGCAACATTGCATAATACAATTCGTAATATAGAATAAGGTAAAGGAATTTGTGATGGTTATGACTATCAAATTGATCATTGGATACATCAACTGGATACTAAAGCTACTATCAATTTGATTGGACTAAGAGTGCTTCCGGAATGTTAATTAATTTCTTAAAGAGTATACTTTGGGTTAATTCAATGATAAACACAATTACCACCTTCATGTAACCTTAAGTACTTATACACTAAACAAAAAGATCCATTCCCCATAAGAAGTTTTAGAATTGAATTGCATGGAGGGTTTCGACGGATTCAATTGAAAATAGAATTTTCTATACTACAAGTACGTATCAATTTGATGGACAAAGGGACAATTTAGTGCAAGCCGTACAAATACACTGTACAGTGATGTAGAGCGAAAGATTATTTGCGCTCGTACAAAGGAGTTGGTGGCTGCAAAGCTAGTGGAGTTGGCTCTACTGGATTGCAAGTATGCATTGATGATGGTTATGCCATCCAAGAAAGATGTCTATGGTAATTGGACCGAGAAAATGATATGCAGGGACTACAAGAGGATTAATAAATTCACCAAGTCGGATTGTTATGCTATGCCAATGCTGGAGGAGAACTTTGAGGCTATTGGTCACGCCAAAGTGTTCAGTATGTTGGACTTATGCTGAGGATACCACTAGATTGGACTGAGAGAGAAAGACAAGGAGAAGACTGTGTTGTGGGGCATTAACAAAGATAGAAAGGACGGGTTGTTCCATTGGAAGTTCTTACCATTTGGATTGAAGAATGCGCCTATCAGATTCCAGAGGATTATGGACCAAATATTCTCGGGCTTGGACTTTGTGAGATGCTACATTGACGACATCGTTGTCTTAAGCAAGAATCAAGGCAACATAGACTACACTTGATGGAAGTGTCTGCTAGAATAAGGCTCCACGGTTTGAAGTTGCACTTTGGTAAGTGCAAATCTACTTTGAACCGCATTGAGTACTTAGGCCATATGATATTTCCAAGTAGATTGGGTGTGGTAATCAGCAAAATTGAAGTAGTGATGTCCATTCCTAGAACAAGAGACATTGTTAGTAGGCTATGTACATTCTTGAGAATATATAACTATTATAGAAAGTTTGTGAAGACTTTCAGTGCTATCGCAAAGCCATTAACCATGTTGACAAGGAATGATCAACCTTGGATCTAGGAAGATGAGCAAGAGGCATCCTTTCAAGAGTTGAAGGACCGCTTGGCATCAACACATATATTACAAAGGCCGATAGGAGGAAGGACATACCCAGGGTTGTCTACATAGACGGACAGGGGCCCAAAGACAGCGGACGGACGGACAGGACGGACAACACTTTTTGGC
>CAXARX010000251.1:15000-19351 GCA_963971425.1 Bryoerythrophyllum caledonicum | reverse complement strand
CTGAATAAAAGTACACAAAGAATCAAGAGTACGTCCAACCTCGATCATCCCCAGCAATAATTTATCACTGCTCGTCACCAACATAACCAACGTCTCTAATTACGGTTCGGCACACCCGTTCCATCATTTGGAATGTTTGAAAATCTTTTTGTACCAAGGAACATTCTGACTTGGTCGACTTCCTGCACTTGATAAAGAATCTGCTGCTACAGGAGGGCTCGATTGAACTCCTGCAGTAATGTGCTTTGATTCCCCTTCCGCACCTGATGAAGGATCAGCTGCTGCAGGAGGGCTCGATTGAACTCCTGCAGTAATGTGCTTTGATTCCCCTTCCGCACCTGATGAAGGATCAGCTGCTGCAGGAGGGCTCGATTGAACTCCTGCAGTAATGTGCTTTGATTCCCCTTCCGCACCTGATGAAGGATCAGCTGTTGCAGGAGGGCTCGATTGAACTCCTGCAGTAATGTGCTTTGATTCCCCTTCCGCACCTGATGAAGGATCAGCTGCTGCAGGAGGGCTCGATTGAACTCCTGCAGTAATGTGCTTTGATTCCCCTTCCGCACCTGATGAAGGATCAGCTGTTGCAGGAGGGCTCGATTGAACTCCTGCAGTAATGTGCTTTGATTCCCCTTCCGCACCTGATGAAGGATCAGCTGCTGCAGGAGGGCTCGATTGAACTCCTGCAGTAATGTGCTTTGATTCCCCTTCCGCACTTGATTCACCTTCCGGAGTCGATGTAGCCAGACCACACTGTGAGTTTCTTGGCTTGCTAGGTACCGACTTGTAAGTGTCACTGAGAGTTCCTTGTTGGCTGTCGTCTGCGACTATTTTGATGACTTCGTATTCGCAGAAATCATCAGAGGTGATAATGATAGATTTCCCTTTCTTCCCAGTTGCCACCATGTATTCTCGATACGTGGCATTCGGATCCACCTCTATAGAAAACGTGGACCCTCCTTTCCCTTTTGCATTCAAAGCTCCCACGGAAAAGTATGCCCCTGCATTCCCTTCCTTCAATTGGAACTTTTGGTTTGTCTCGTTGATAATGAGAGTTTTCATCGTCAGTGTAGGAATTCAACAACACCTACCTGGAGAGGCAAGGACTCCGAGATTTATTAATGCATGCCGATGATCGAGAAAAATTAACTTTGTATGAGAATATTATCATCTATCTTTCTATCAAGAGAAATTCTTGAACAATAAAACACTCATCGCTCTGCAACGACTGTCAACTGCACAGAGAAGAATTTGTGGCCAACGATGACCCTCAGACATTTCCATGGGTTGGCGAATAACTGATATGTATGCGTGCATTCCATAGTCTGGAAATATATATTGTACACGATATGCATTGAGATTTCGAATTCATCAATTGCGATACATGCATGTATAATTTGATTCCTAACAAAGAAATTATACCAAATCAATCAATGGAAAGGGCAGCAATGCATCTTACCTTGCCTTACTAATTGGTTTTGAATCAGAACGAGAGGTGCGCTGATTGTAGATCAAGTCCCTGGCAGTTTGGAATGGCCTGGGTTGCACAAGATACGTTGGATAGATGCGAGGAAAGAGCCCGAGAATAGAAGTAAGACCACAATCACTGTAAAGATGGATGCTCCTAGAAACTTCAACCTCCCAGAGGTATTCTGTGCCGATCCGTCTTTAGCATGAAGGTGGAATTTGAAATCCTGCCCTTTACTCAGCAATTTCTGACCTCGCGTAACAAAGAGCTGCAATGCTGGCCAGGAAAGAAGAATCAGAATCACTCTAAATTAATGCAAAGGCTCCCCGTAACCATCACCCCTGTGTACTTAACCGAACAAATATCGGCTCATTTGTACATTTATTAGAAGGCTCGTAAATCGCAGCCTCTCTCACAGGAAGTTTTCACTGTATTAGCCGGGGCTAATCCTAGCCCGCACTTTAGCCCCTTAACACAGGCGATAAAAAATCTGAGATTTCTTTGTATAAAATTATATATGGGACTTAAACCCCCAAAAATTTATATGTCGGGACTTAAACCCAAAATATAAAAGGTTTACTCAAAAGTGTTCCTTGCAAAGTAAATATATTGGGACTTAAACCCCCAAATATATAAACCCATGTTTACTCAAAAGTGTCCCTTGCAAAGTAAATGTAAAATAGAATGACACTAACCTTAACTTATTCGATAAGGGAGTTATCAAACAAGTTAAGGCAAAGCCGGGGTTGCTGTCTTGAAGTCTGGAGATCGAATTATCGCAAGATGAATCAGTATGGGCAGGATCCTAGAATGGGAGCCCCGTGATCCAGATGAGAGAACCCACTATCTCCCTGGATTCTCAAGTTCAGAGTTCTTCCTCTAAAACCTCAAAAAAATTCCTGAAATTTTCTCAGAAATATCTCTTGCAGTTAAGTGGAAATAGAAATGTTTTCTTTAACTATTTTGTAAGAATGTCGCTTGTGTAAAATGGGTGTTTAAATGACATAAGTGCTGAAATGACGTTGAAATGAAATTTTTCAGAAAATGTCATTAAAACCTTGTCATTTAAGCACCCCTTTGCACTAGTGACTACCTTGATGTGACTAGTGCGGAGTAGTCCCTGCTATGAAAACCTATTCCCTGTATTTGATTTGTGAAGGTCCGTTATCTGGATCACGGGGAGGCCATACCAGGATTCTGCCACTAGAATGATATGTAAATCTATAGAACTCATCACAAAGGAAAGGAGACAATGAAACGGATGGATCGGAAAGACCTTTCGAGATTCCTTCTCTGATTGAATGGTGCGCTCGAGATGCCAGACGGTGCGGAACTTCTGGCAGATGCCACCCAAAGCCACGACGGAGGCAAGCGCAGACAGGGAGAAAGCGCTCCACCAGTTGTTGCAGTGCAAGAGATTGGACTGCGAAACCGCGGTGAGCAGCACGCCCTGGAAGACGCTGTAAAACCCTATCAACTGATACACTTCGTTCTTCACTGCCAGACTCTGCTTCCGCTTGCTATCTACCCTCCTGGTACACAGGGCGTCCTGGGCACTCCAAAACTCCAGAGCCTTCCGGTGGCGCGCCGAGTTTTCGATCCACAGAAGGTTCTTGATCTGCGTTCTGGAGAAAACCTCGTCGTCCCCACCGTCGGAATCTGAGTGAGGTATGGTCACGGCTACTTCTCCACTACCGACGACGACATTGGAACTACTGCTGGATGGCACCAGTTTCTTTCCCTTTGACGACAGCCCAGCTGCTGCCATTCAAGGATCGATTGATCGAAATGTCGACGTGATCGATCGGTCGGTAGACAGACAGTCGATCGGGCGGTAGAAATTATGAAATTGGTAAGGAGATTCCACTGCCGAGGCTCACTCTCAATCAGAAATCTGCAATCGGCCGAGAGCAAGAAGATGCATGAATGTATCCGACTAGCATTCTCGCCTTACCGACTGTCTGAATCCCTCGGCGGTCTTGGCGTGACAAGCTGGCCACGGAGAATATAATATTTACTATTAATATTAGCCCTCCGAACCCGCGTCACTCAGACGCACAGTCCGAGAAGTTCTGTAGAAAAATCCGTGGATTTCTTACATTTCGTCCCATATCTCGGAGAGACACTAATAGCTACCAAGAAAAAGTAACGAAACAAGAATTGGAGAAAAAGAGGACTGAGAGCATATTTTTATTCAATTTTGTTTTATCGTAAATGAATATTTTGGTGAGAAGGTCTACACCATGGCAAGCTGTAAGTTGGCTTTTGAAAGACATGTGCGATAGTTGCAAGGTCCGACTTCAATTCCGGTCGAACTCGTTTGAGATTGTAGGTATGGCATTCAAGGCTAGGGACAGCTTTAGTGAAGAAGTGGTTTCAAAAATTGTTCCAACCAAATAATCCCCTATCCTACTGCACTGAGACAAGTGTGCTTGCACTCTCTAATAAAGTGGTTTAACCACTACCCACTCATTTTCTCTTCTTTTAATTTTAATTTTTTTTGGAGGTCTTTTTCTTCCTCTTCCTTACTTTGTATGTAGTGCTTGATTGTTTCCTATCTGTATTTTGTGTAATATTATTGATCCTGCATATTGAATGACAATGGTGTTTATTTTTTTGAATGTATGTTGTACCTTTGTCGTTGATAGATTGAATTTGGTTACGAGTTGTTCCATGGAGGGAATGTGCGTTGTACCTCTAGCTTCTGCCTAGATTACTATGAGTGGTTGTACTTGCCAGTTTAGTTCTGAGATATTATTTATTATTGGTTGGTATTTTGCTATTTTTTGTTCTATGGTTTCTTGTAAGAATCTATTATTAGTGTATGTGAATTCAATGAATTGTATTGTAATGTGATTTGTAGGGTTGTTAAGCGGGTTTTCTAAA
>CAXARX010000251.1:0-10000 GCA_963971425.1 Bryoerythrophyllum caledonicum | reverse complement strand
AGCGATGTCAACGGCCCTATGAAAACACCAACGCACGGAGGAGCTAAGTACTTTGTGCTTTTCATTGATGACTTCACTCGAAAAACCTTTGTGTATTTTCTAACACAAAAGTCACAAGTGCTTGAGAAATTCAAGGAATATAAGGCATTTGTCGAGAACGAGACGGGTTGTCAAATCCAAACACTTCGGTCTGACAACGGCGGTGAGTACACATCAAAGGCTTTCAACGTTTTTTGCCGAAATCATGGCATTCAACGCCAATTTAGCACGCCCTACACTCCGCAGCAAAATAGAGTTGCAGAACGCAAGAATCGGACGCTTGTTGAAAGTGCACGATGCATGCTTCAACATGGAGGGCTTTCTAATGTCTTTTGGGCTGAGACAGTCAATATGGCGGTGTATGTACTAAATCGAGCTCCTACATCAGCTGTGAAAGACAAGACTCCACAAGAAGCTTGGTCTGGTAAGAAACCAACTTTTGAACACTTTCGAGTCTTTAGTTGTGATGCATATGCTCATGTTTCAGATGAGAAACGCACCAAACTTGATTCTAAGAGTGTTAAATGTATCTTTCTCGGATATTATGAAAGATCCAAATGCTACAGACTTTTTAATCTTGAGAACAAGAAAATTGTCAAGAGTCGGGATGTCAAGTTTGTTGAGGTGAGAGACACTAAGGAAAAGGAAGGGATAGTGGAGGTTAGTAAAGAACCTCTTCAAAGTATCATCAAAGTTGAACACTTTGGTGATTTAGAGGACTCTTCATCAGGATCAGAGGATGAAAGTGAAGGAAAAGTGGGAGATTTAGCTAATCAGCGTCCATTTTCTGTCAAACAAATTCGTTCACAAGCACGTAAGGTCTCACAAATTGAAGAGTTAGAGTCCATCCCTCTACCTCTCCCTTCTCCTAGAATTACTCCATCACGAACTCGAGAGATGGCACGTGCACAAGCGGAGGCTGCTTCATGTGCTTTGATTCCTTCCACAACGGTCATAGATTCAATATGTATGGCTCATGCTTTTCATACAAGCATTGACGAGCCATTAACTACATCTGAAGCTATGGGAAGGGATGATTCATCAATGTGGAAGGAGGCTATGGAATTAGAATTCCAAAGTCTCATTGTCAACAAGACTTGGGAGCTTGTGCCATTACCAAAGGATCGCAAATCTATTGGTTCCAAATGGATTTACAAGATCAAGTACAATGCGGATGGATTAGTGGAGCGCTACAAGGCCGAACTCGTGGCGTTGGGATACCTCCAAAAAGAAGGTATAGACTACACCGAGACCTTTGCTCTAGTTGCAAAGATGACGTCAATTCGCACTCTTCTAGCTCTAGCTGCTAGAGACGATGCAGAAATTCATCAAATGGATGTCAAGACAGCGTTTCTAAATGGGGACCTTAAAGAAGAAATTTACATGGATCAACCGAAAGGTTTTTCATGCAAAGACAAAGAAAATTTGATCACTCGAGATCGAACTCGTCGCATGATTCACATCAGTCAGACAAAGTACATTGAATCCATACTTCAACGATACGGTATGCAAGAATGTAAATCTTTGGCTACTCCCGTAGATGCGAAGGGTAAGTTGTCAAAGGACATGGCTCTACTAACGAGTGAGGAGATGAACTCAATGGCAAGTATTCCTTACCAGAGTGCCGTGGGTAGTTTGGTGTATGCAATGATTGACACTCGAGCTGATATTGCATATGCAGTGGGAGTGGTTAGTGAATACATGTCAAACCCTGGACCATTGCATTGGAGTGCAGTTAAACGGATCTTTCGTTACCTCAACGGTACGATGGATCACGGACTTAGCTACGGTGGAAGTCCAAATCTACCAGTCGTTGGTTATTGTGACGCGGACTATGCGGGAGACATAGACACCCGGAGATCTACTACCGGATACACATTCCTATTTTGTGGAGGTGCTATCAGTTGGAATAGCAAGAAGCAACCAACAATTGCATTATCAACCACTGAGGCTGAATACATGGCAGCTACTCATGCTGCTAAAGAGGCGATTTGGCTTCAACGACTTTTCAGAGACACTGGTTTTTGCAAGTTTGTCCAATGACCATTTACAGCGATAATCAAAGCTGCATCTCTCTTTCAAGGAATCCAACATTCCATGCACGAACGAAACATGTTGAGATTCATCATCATTTTGTTCGTGAGAAGATAGGAGAGGGCAAGATTGACTTGGTTTTTTGCGGAACTCAGGACATGGTCGTAGATGTTTTGACCAAAGGACTTACACGTGAGAAACATAGTCAGTTCAAGGAAATGATGGGAATCATTAAATTGAACTAGTATCTAATATGTCATTAAGTGGGAGTGTTAGAAGTACATTTACCGTGTTGATAATTCCTATTCGAATATGTGTTAGAAGTACATTTACAGTGTTGGTAATTCCTATTGGAACATGTGTTAGTTATGTACTTTGACAAACATTCCATGCATGACTATGTGTGTTCACTCTAGTTGTGAATGGTCTAAGTCACTTAGACCATTGTATAAGAGCTCGGGGGTGAGGCTCTTGATTATATCTTGATCATACCTCTACGGTTGGGTAGAGAGCTCCAATTTTATTTGCAATACAAAACTCCTATCTTCTTACACATCTCGTGTGTTTTTCTACACTTTTGTTGGGCTCGACTTTTCCATAATGAAAATTTAGAAAAAAAAATTAGAAGAGCGAGCGCTTGCTAAGCTTAGTAAAACTGCTCCTCAAGTAGCATTAGCCATCCCCATGAGCTATCATCGTGGCCTGGCATTTGCGAATAAATAAAAAACTAAAAAATATTGAGGACAACCGATGCCGGTTGATCTTGGGAAACCAAGGGCTCAGCCACCATCTGCAAGTCCCACGAGCGAGCCCCTTTAGCTGTCAACAAAGCTCGGCATTTGCAAATTAAATTTTTTATAAAATAGAGGAGAGTCGGTGCAAGCAGAGCTTGGGAAATTAGCCACTCAACCCATCACGTTCTTCATTTAAGTTTGAGGGTGGAAAGCTAGGAGTTAGACGCAAGAGTTCTGTCTCTCGTCGGTTGTTTGCAAATGAAAAAATTTAAAATATTGAATTTAGGAAAAGTCATTGGTGGGTGGGAAAATGTTGGGAGGTGCTAAAATTAATTGTTGGGTGGGAAGCTAGGTGTAAAACTCCTACAACTTTGTCTTAGTGATCAGCCGATTGCAATTGAAAAATTATAAATTTGATCTCTTAAAAGAGGTCGTTGTCGGGTGCCTTTGGAAACCAGATGTTGGGCCAATGTGGTTCATGAATTCAGTTTGAGGGTGGGAAGCTATAATTAACGCCGCCTGAGTTCTAAACCTCTAGGCTCGGCCATTTCAGAATTTAAAATTAAAATTAATTTTTTTTGGAGAAGTTGTTGTCATCTGACATCCTAAAATTGGTGGTGAAGGAATTGAGCTATGAACTAGGCCCCATGACTTGGCTTGTAGGCTCAGCATTTGCCAATAAATCTTTTAAAATCTTTTTGTAGAAGAGAGTCGGTGCCGGTTGAGGTTTCGAAACCAATGACTGAGTTCTATTTGGTGAGCTTTCTCCGAATGTGAAGAAATAAAGACTTGAGCGAAATCCATCAGGGCTTGGCATTTATAAATTTGAGATTTAATTAATATTTGATGAGGAGAGCCGGTTTAGACTGAGCATGGGAAACCAAACGCTGAGCCCCATTAGCTTTGTATCTTTGGTGGTGAGGGTGGGAAGCAATGAGATAGGCTCCATGAGCTTTGTCCTTAGTGGCCCAAACATTAGCAAATTATGAATTAAAAAGAATTCGAGAGGAGCTGTTGGTGTCACTTGAGCTTGGTAAAACCAACCCCTCAGCCCATCAAATACGTGAACTTGGTCTTTTGGGTGGAACCCCATGAGACACGCCTAGGAGATCTACTCTTATGGGGTGGCGGCTTTAAGGTCAGCCACAAGGGAGGGTGGTCGGTGACGGTTGAGGGTGAGTAGGAGGGACATAGCCGGTTCTTGAGGGAGGTTGGCCGGTGCCGGCAGAGGGTGTGTAGGCGGGACAAAGCTAGTGCTTGGGAAGGGTGGCCGGTGCCGGCTGAGGGTGGGTAGCTGAGACATAGCCGGTGCTTGAAGGAGGCTAGCCGGTGTCGTCTACAACTGTAGGCGTCTCTCTTTGTATCCCGCCAGTCGGCCACTTGATATTGGATTAAGTGTGAGCCATGTTATCCTATTTAGCTGTAAACAACATTTTGTAAGAATTTTATTCATTTCTTTGATGCAATATCTAACTTCATTTTGGATGCATTCTCTCCATGTCATCAAGGTGAAGGTAGTAGGCCGTGTTTAGCATTTAAATTATATTTCTAAATGTAACATAATGGCCTTGCCATCAACAAGTGTGGCTAATTGAAATTGAAGAATTATATTGACTAGATTTAGCGTACATGATGTGATCTATGTAATTATCATTTCTTCTATTTTATTTTCTTTGTTATGCTTAATATATTATATTTCATGTGGAATTTATTTGGTTCAAGCTATCTTAAATTGTGAAATTAGGGATATCGGTTTTGAAAAATCTTGATGCCTTGATATCCAAAGGGACTCTGATAGCATCAATTTCTACATTTGTCTAAAAAAAATTTGTTATAATATATATCTACAACATTCATGAATCTAATGTTACAATTGAAGTCATTAGAATAAGTTGAATGGGATCAAATGATGTCATGTTTCACTTTCCACCTGATATCCTCATAGTAGTTATTGATGCAATTATAGATTATTATTGTAAATTTTTTTCCAACCAGCTTTTGACATTTGTACTCGTTTATTGTAGAGCATCGAGATATTATCGATTTAGCGGATGTTCCAATTTTTCAAAGACATGCTAAAGCCCAGATTGACACTATCCTCAAAAGAAAGATTGTGAATAGCGTTTCACAATTGAAGAAGCTTTGATTTCAACCAAAGGAGAAGTCGAAGCTCAATATTTCATTGAGCAAGATGATCTCTCTACCGGCAGTTAGACCATCTTTCAAAACGACGTTATGAACTTTGCCGCTCATTTCATTTCTTGTGGTTACATTGAAGGCAACGGTGTTTTCTATGTGGCGCTTGAAAATTTTGAGGGAAAAACTATTGATGTAACCCGAGATATTGTTTCTACTTGGACTGAGAATCAGGTTCAAGTAAATAATGACTGTGAGGAGCAATTGCAGCAGGATGACGATTTTAGAGTTTTCTCTAAGAAATTGTTCATGGTCTGGGATGGAAATCATCAATTGCATGCTTGACTTCCTATCATCAACAACGACCATAGGGATGACATTGTCAAGCATTATCTTGTGGAGAGCATTGTCCTACTTGTCAATGATGACGTAGCAGGCATAGTTACAGTACTTCATGAAGTGAATTGGTAAACATTTTCAAATACTCCAGAATATTAAATTTCTTATGAATCCTTTTCCATTTTTTTATTTACTGAATTATGTAAGTACTGACTTAGAGAATTGATTTGATTTTGCGAGGCCAAATCAAAATTCTCATGTGACTACCAATTTAGTTCTCAAACTCTATTGAGTACAAAATATTGCACAACGTCTTCCATATTTTGAGTCTCTCATTCCAAAAGATGATTTGGCAAGTTTTGGATCCAAGCACAAAACATCCAAGAAGACTTGGTATACTTTAACGATTGAGCTTCTTTCTAATGTCCTTTACAAGGTACGGTCATCCCGCAATCAAATATTTTTGATTTTCATGTGATTAATGACGTAGTTTGTAACTTCTCTAACATTTTTTTATATTATCTCAATTCTTATGTACAACATGAAATTGGTGATGCTCCACCTTCTACACAAAGAAAGTTCTACGAGAAGTTTCCTAACATGGATGAATGGTCAAACAAGGGAATTCACAAGTTCATAAACAAGGCCATTGATAAAGTGAAAACTTCATAATTTTGGATTTAATACTATAACAAAACATGGTAAAAAAGAACCGCACTCGAAATTGAGTGCGGTTCTTTTGAACACCGTTGTGTACAGAGCCAAAAAAATTGCAGTCACAATCTATCTCAATTTACAGCTACAATTCTAAGAATCTTGCGGCGTGTAAGATACCATTCGAAAGATTTTCAATTTATCTTTTATGTGGTATGTTATATACCTCAAGATTCTTAAAATTGCAGTGAAAAATAGGAAAAATGGCCTATTGAAATTGTAATGGCCTTGATCTAAATGGTGGTCAAAAGAACCGCACTCAATTTTGAGTGCGGTTCTTTTTTACCACGTTTTGTTCTAGTATAAAGAAGCAATTGCCTATTGCACATATAAAGCATTCACCACAATTTCTTGCTCAAATTAAGTATCATTACGAAACCCATGATGAAGAGCCTGAGATGCAGAAAGAAAAGCTTTGGATGTTGACAACATTGGCTATGAGCTCTGCAATGAAGGTGAAGTGGCTTGAGCGCTAGAACAAGTCTTCTTCACTTTGGGATGCCTTCAAGTTTTCCAAGCCTAATTTCAACAATTCAATATTTCTAGATTGACTTCATCGTGAAACTTGGAAGAATGGGGTATTGAATTAATCCTCTTGTTTTCAATTTTTGCGTTTAAACTGAGAGTCAATATATTGACACGTGCACTGTAATTTATGAGTTAGCAAATGAAACTACAAGCTTGTTTGATGCCACTATAGCCGACATATTTGTCGAGATGAACTACCAACCCGAGAGCGAGGATCCTACTCCATCTATTGGTCAGTATATCGAAACAATGAGGATATTCCTTTGGGATTCTGCATTCTTTCGCGAATTTGCTGTAGACAAGGGAGTTCATAAAAATAAGAAGGGAGATGAGCAAATTAATTTTATAGAAGCCGTGCGGAGGTTCTTGTTCACGTATTTCAAGTTTATCCTCTTTCCAAGAAAGGCTTGCCTAAGAACCCTTGCATTTTTTGCTAGTTATTTGGATGTTGATTCCAATGATTGCATGTTCAGACAAGCCATTCTGAAAACTTGGGATTCTGTGCATTATTCTTTCTCTCGACCGTATCTTGATTGTCCATTAAAGCATCCCCCTACTTGTGAGATTGCTCTTCGAGAGTCGTTGGAGCAAGTTTTAGTAGGGAAAATTTCTGTAGCACCTAAGCCTCCTTTGTCCGAGCCTGGTAAAAGAGGGTAAAAGAGGGAAAAAGAGAAAAATTTGTGACCAAGGTAAGAGATGTTTTTGATGATCTTGTAAAGGGTTCTACAATATCTGAGGCTCCTCAAACATCCCTACCTGATAAAGGGACTTCCTCAAATGTTGAGAAGGTGCCTTTTATCTTTTAGAAGGTCTACAGGGTTACCTATAACAAGGTCTCAAACTTTGAGATCTCCATCACATGCCATAATTGAGCTTCGAGAGAGGGCCAAGAGTATGGTACCATCCCAAGTTGCCATTCCTTCTCGTTCAACGGCATCGGAATTGATTATAAACGATTCCTTTGTTAGGATGATTGAAGAGAAACATCCAACTTCTCTTTGGCTAAAGTGCTATGATGTTTTGTCTCTTTCATTAGAAAGGTACTTAATTTTCTTTGCACTATTTCAGTATTTCTTTGCATTTTTTCTGCAAGATTTCACTATTTCTTTGCATTGTTTCCCATGATTGTACTATAGAAGATGATTTTCTTTGTAGGTTTGTGAACGCCGTGACCTTTACTTTGAAGGAAGGCTAGAAATTAAGCCAGCTGTTCATTTGATTATTGCTAAGTTTCCAGATGGTTTAAGAATCCCAGGAGTTTTAGATCTTCCCTTTCAAATCCCTCACTGGAATAGGGAGATTTGCTCCGCTTCCACTGTGAAGATTCTCGTTGTGGTTGTCCTCTACAAGTCCGCCAGTGTGAAGATTGTCGTAGAACACTATATTCAATATTTTGAGAGATTTCCAGGATTTTGGGAAAATGCAATTCAGCTCCAGTCGAGCTGATCTGAACTGATTTTAGGAAACTGAAAATTTCGAATGGCCATAACTTACTCAATTTTTGTCCAAATTGAGCATATGAGGTGTTTTTTGACATCTAAAGAATATGTAGATGTCAAAAAACACCTCATATGCTCAATTTGGACAAAAATGGAGTAAGTTATGGCCATTCGAAAATTTCGGTTTCCCTCAATCAGTTCAGATCATCGCGACCGGAGCTAAACTATCATTAAATTGGGAGTACCCTAAACTCCCAAAATATTGAATATGATGTTGTGGTTGAGATCCACAAGAGGAACAAAAGCCACATGAGTTGCCATCTAAAGATTAGCTTGAGTAAAAATTTGTAGTGTGATTGTAGTGTGACCGCTCGATTAATCTGCAAAAAGAAGCCACAAACCTATGAGAATGACGCAAAAAACATTCATAACCTCAGGTAATTTAACAAACCCGGTACTATCGCGACCCACAAACAATTTTGCGCATGCAATCCGCGGCGTCCCACACAAATGGACGGAAGAACTCTGGATGGAGACGTACGAGACGCGACCAGAAGAGCTAGGGATGGCCAACCGAAAGGATGAGTTTGTATGCGGGAGGTTCTTAGGCGCGGTGAATCCAAAGGACGGGTATGCGGTGGAGGATTGCAAGGATCCGCGCCACGAACGTTTGCTCCAATTTCTACTCCCGATCTTGCATGCGGAAAAGCCCACGCGGGTGACTATCGCCTTAGGAAATACAATCTTCGGATCGCTCAGTGCGGAGCGGAAAGTGAATTGGGGCCGGATCATGACTGACTTAGTCTCGCAGTTGGTGACGCGGGTGGAGAAGAGCAGGGCTACCCCGATCTCGCCTTATATTTCCATTTGTATAAATCATCGCAGCTCCTAACGGCGAAAGAGGAGAGCGAGTGGAAGGCGCAGGAGGCAGCGCTCACATGGAAAACTCGGAATCCGGATCAGAATCATCATCCAAATCCGAGTCCAAGGACGACAACGAAGAAGAGGAGCATGTCCCATCTGCGAAGAAACTGAAGCGGACGTCGCGAGACAAACGTGGGACGCCACACGGAATACGGAAAGGAAAGGTCAACTCGGATCCGGATGAGGATATGTCGGAAAAGGTCCCGGGAGCGGATGTGGATCAAATGGGACGAACTAAGAAACGAGGAGCGGATCCGGATCTGGACATGGAACGGGATTCCAACGATCCATTTGAGCAGATTGTCGCAACACTCAGCAACGCCCGAGCGGATTGGAAGGTCAAGCGGCGAGTGATGTAAAAGATCGCAAAGCTTGTAGGAGCGGAACCATTTAGCATGCTGCATCACTGAGTGGCCGAATGCATCGCGGATCCGGACGAGTATGAGCTCCAGCAAGTGGAGGTCCGACGACTGCAAGCCGAGGTGGATACACTCCGGAGGGAGGCGCTAGTGTTGCGCGGAGAGATGGGGCCGTGCGGGAGATTGCAACGGAGGCTCGAGAAGCTGTGCGGGTGGTCGGGGAATGCTGTTATGTGAGCGGGGAGCGGTGAGCAGCTAGCAGGGAGCAAGAAATAGTGAGCAGTGAAGCAAACATTTCTGAAAAAACAATAGCTTCCTAGAGTGGTCATTAAAGAAATATCTTAAGAAACAATCATTTTTGGAATGGTGATGTCCATCTTGAAAATGAAAAAAATCTAATAACCATGCGAGGTTTGCCCTATACCTGTGAAATGTAAGAGTAGAATGTTCCTAAAATTGCGGACATTATCATGGATAAAATAAATTGATATTGTGAAAGAGCCCCATCTGAAGTGGAATGTTTGATCTCGCTGATGCACTATATAAATTAATAAAATGAAAAATCCTCCAAAAGGCAAACGAATTTCAAATATTTGAGTGCAATTTTCGGAGCTTGACCTATCAAAATTGGGACGGAATTCTATAGAACTAACAATCAATGTAAATTAAAAATAATTACAAGGAGAAAATCAAATATATAAAAGAAGCAAATGAACAAAAGTGTCATAAATCATCCCATTCACTTGCACTTAGG
>CAXARX010000250.1:0-22389 GCA_963971425.1 Bryoerythrophyllum caledonicum | reverse complement strand
TCTAGGCACTTGACAGACTGGATTCATTCTCAAGGCCACTCGACGCATTGGATTGGTTTTCAAGCCACGTGACACAGCTCAATATCAAATTTCAAAAAATGGATAAATTTATTTAAAAGTCTCAATTTTGTCCAAAGCACAATAGTGAATTAGAATCCAAATCATGGTACTCACACCTAGTGAGTATCCGAATCATGCAATAATGACAATCTAGATCAAACCCAATTCTATAGTTCAACAATACTACAACAATAATTTATTTTTAGTCACATCCTTCTAAGATCCACTGGGTATGCAAATCATTCATCTGAGTAGGAGTCATCGCGTCGTCTGGTTCTTTAGCTACAGTGGAGGTATCTTGTTCCGAGCCATTTGGCTCTGCAAGGGTGGTGTCCTTCAATTCATCTCGGCATCTTAAAATTATCCTAGATTCAACTTCCTTGTCAAATTATGCAGTCAATTCGGCATTGGGTTGCCTTACTGCAGCAGAAATTTCAAACACGATTAGTAAATGACAAATGTAGTGACTTTCTAGCTTTCAAACAGGATTAAAGGGCGGAAACCCAAAATCATGCTAAACACGATTTGTCTGTGCAATCCACACTCACACACAATAACGGATAAGAATCCTATTCCTAAAGCTCGACATTACTATATTTCCAACTGAAATGAAAAGAATCGAGGAAGGAAACTGAGAATACAAAAAAAAATGAGTTGGATAGCTTTCTAACTTAAATGACAAGAATCAAGGAAAGACGCACAGTATCAGAAAAACTATAGGTCTCCCTGCTAAGCCTGTGTAATCCATCCTCAAATACAAAACGGAGAAAAATGCTTAAAACTCAAACCGTAATGCTCAACCTTAAAAATCGGAAAAAGAAGTACAGTTTTCCCCACTCGGTTTACTCGGTTGTGTAGTGTAGTCTAAGTTTGAATGGAAAAGCATAGAAAACTTAAACCCTAATGACCAACGCCGAGTCTTGAAAACTTACCATCAGCGGAAACACCTCCAACTAAGCGTCCTTCAGCAATGATGTGCTCTGTTGAAAAGGATTCTCGAAGTTTTGGCAAGCTGCGTACAACTTCAGAGCGTTGGCAGTCGCCACGTTCACCTCCTGGACACTAGAGCAATTCGAAATTCCGCTTCACAAGAACACAAAAGATCCTTCCGAAATAAGACCATGATTGCCTCTCACAGTTTCAAATAATCAACCCTCTTGACTCCAAATGATTCGACCAAAGTCACACCAACCTCCGTGTTCGCGACCCCAATTCACTCTATACAGCAAAAACCTAGTCATCCCAAACCCAAACCCACACTCGAACCCTAATTCTAACATTACGGAGGGATTTTATTTCCACCTGATATAATTATAAAAACAGGAATGGTAATAGCTGAAGAAAATGGATGAATGAAGAGAATGCAGTTTGTTTGGCAACACTATAGAAGCTGCGAGGACGTCCCACACGGTGATCTTCCACTCTGAGTGCACTTCGGATAGAGTCCGTGAGTAGATTGAACCACGTTTTGAAGTAGTGCCAGTCCAGGATGAACTAAGATATGTCGAGAGAGAGGAAGAGAGTAACTCCCGGATCCAGCCCTAAGAGCTAGCGTAACTTGAGAGTCTGTTCTGGGAAGTGCTGATCGATACCAAGAGAACTTGTCCGCAAATCACTTGTGTCCTGGTAAGAAGTTGTAGAATTTTCACAAACCATATTACTATAATTACTAAATATTGTGATCTTCATTCTTAAGTGATGGTACTATTAGAATCTAAAAATACTTATTCTACAGAATTTGGGAAAATGCCACATATTTTTATAGCACGATTAATTTTGCAGCTTTTTGAGATGTAGGACTATGAATGATGTAAGCACTCATATTTCCTACGTGCTCACCTAATTCAATTAAAAAATTTCATCACCAATCCTTTTCAATAATTTGAGTTATTTGTAAAGTCCCCCCACTTTGGACTTGACTTTTTTTGAAGTTGAAAAGGCAACTATAGTTGAAGCGTCAAACTTTTTCGCAAGATACTTATGTCACACGGCTTCAAAAGTGGGGACCAAACTTTTTTAGGCACCATTTTAATGGAAAAATAAGTTTCATACCCACTTTTATTTCGACCTTTTTAACTCAACCGGCTTTTTCACAAAACTCATGGGGTTTAAACCCTGGTTTTGGGTACTTTACAAATAACTCTATTATCTTGTGAAACATTGAGAAGGATTTTCTTTTCTTTTCAATAAAGTTCTTAATAGCTGATTTATTTTTGTTTTCTTAGAAGTTCTTTTGGGTTTGTTTGTTTTTATGATTTCAAAATTGCAGAAAGGATTAGTGTAAACTCATTCTTCTCAATGTTCCTACTATACATTTGCAACAGATACTTGAGTTATTTGTAAAGTCCCCCCCACTTTGGGCATGACTTTTTTGGAAGTTAAAAAGACAACTATAGTTGAAGCGTCAAACTTTTTTGCAAAATACATATGTCACACGACTTCAAAAATGGGGACCAAACTTTTCTAGGCACCATTTTGATGAAAAAATAAGTTTCATACCCACTTTTATTTCGACTTTTTCAACTCAACCGGCTTTTTCACAAAACTCATGGGTTTAAACCCTAGTTTAGAGTACTTTACGACTAACTCAACTATAAGGGCGGGTTTATACTTGGGGCCGAATGGAAGGGCCGGCCGGTTGGATTTGCTTTCAACCCGGCCTTCAATCCAGCCCCAATTTTTCCATCCGGCCCTAAATAGTGTAAAGCCCTTGGGCCGGATTTGAGGGACGGATTGTCAATTTATGAAATTCTTCCATCCGGTCCTAGGTAGTGTGAAGTCCTTGGGTCGGATTGAAAAGCAAAAAGCAACGATGCAGACAGAGAACAAGCGGCAAGTACAGAGAGTCCTCAAGAAATGAAAAATTAAAATCAATTTGTTTTTATCAACGGTTGAGATTTATTTAATCCAACGGAGAAGCCCCATCCGGCCCTAGATGGGGAAACCGGCCACCCCAATTCTCGTCCAGGTTGCTCCCTTGGGGCCGGATGGTTTGGCGCCAAAATCATGCCACCTAAGGTGACACGTAGGATGACTTGTAGTTCCGGCCGGCCCCAAGTATAAAGCCCTTGGGCCGGGTTTGGAAAAATTGAGCAATCCCATTAGTTCAAATTTGGAGAGTTCTGGCTGGCTTTCCATCCGGCCCCATGTATAAACCGGCCCTAAGACATAAATTAGATGCACTGAAGTTAAGTAATTAAGTTTCTATGAAGAGAGATCACTAGAAGCATTAGGAAAGTGAATCACATGTAATTCCATGAATAGTTATTAAACACATGATCTCATTAATAATTGATCTCATTCCATGAACAGTTATTAAACACATGAAAACACATGAAATTTTGAAGTTTTTAAACAATCGTCGTCATTGTCTAGTGCTTGAGCTGCTAGTGATACATGCATTCAAAAACTATCAATCCACATTTTAAATCTATGCAAAATCTGTAGCTTAGGTACCATTGTTTAGACACCCAAAATCCATGCAAAAAATATCATTTTTGACATAATTTACATATGCTATCCGCTTCATTATTTTATGATGATTTAAAGATTTGTAGCAACATTGGGATTCTAAAAACATCTGCCACAACCTAAGTACCCGCAACAAATATCCCTATACTAATTCATGAACAACTCTTCATAGCACTTAAATGATCACCGAATTCATTGTAAACACTGCTATCTAAGATAGCAGGAGTCCAAGGTGTCTCATACATATAGACAAGACCAAGCTTTCTAGCAAAATAAAATAAAAAAATGCTCTCTAATTACTCGACTTGCCCCGACGAGGTCGTCCAACACGGCCAACACTTACCCAACATTCAAAATTTACAAACGAAACTTTTTAGTGGGAGAAGAATTGTGCTTGATTTTTAGAGGTTTTTAGTAGGACAGAGAGAGTAATTACCTTTTAATGGAATGCAGTCGTTTGAGATCCATGGATGATGTTAAACTTGGAACTGGAATTGTGAAGTTGTGACGATGGAAGGTGAAATGACCCGGTTCAAATCGCAACTTACAGGAATTTTACAGTTTATTCTGGTTCAGAAATTCTCGTAGAGCTTGAGCATGAATAACGCATTGCATTTGGCTTTGATCGAGCGGAAAGCTTGGCGGATTTAGGGTTGGATTCTTCTATCGATAACAAAATTTCATGTTCTCCTGTCTCCAGGCACCTCCGTCGTGAATCATCACTGAAGACTCACACCCCCATTATAGAGTAATTGATAATTTCTGATTGTTAGAATTATCAATCGATCACCTGATACTGTCCATGAATACGACATGGTCGCCACTTCATGATATGCCGTGTGAACACGTTAACCCCACAGTACTGTTCCAATAAACACTCTCTTCTCGATCCCGGTAGATTTTTCACTACATCCGACACCGGATGACCCCAGAAATTATT
Source organism: Bryoerythrophyllum caledonicum (assembly GCA_963971425.1). Taxonomy (NCBI): domain Eukaryota; kingdom Viridiplantae; phylum Streptophyta; class Bryopsida; order Pottiales; family Pottiaceae; genus Bryoerythrophyllum; species Bryoerythrophyllum caledonicum. Next base: position 17,918 of record CAXARX010000250.1, on the reverse strand, counting down.
TGCAGGCAGAAAACGTGATTGCGCCATGGCAGCAATGTCTGCAAGTAGTCGGTGGTCAGTGGGGACATCAGGGTCCACTTTTCCTTAAATCAATGGTGCTCGAAGAAATTAACTTAAAGAGCCGGCAGAAACCGCCACGGGGAGAGCAACACGACAACGATTCGAGGATTCCAAATCTCAGTCGTACTACAGTGCATAAACAGTCGAAAATGCGAGACGTTAAGTCCATCGAGCTATTCGGGGGTACTCGTGGCAGTGGGCCCTGGGCCTGCTCCCTGCCCAAGCTGCCCTGCCCAGCATCTGACTCCTTCCCCGTCCTCCACGACTTCGGATGGCATTTTTGTTGGATCGGAGCATTCTTCAATAGTAGGTTCCACTTGCTGAAATCGCCGAGGTGTTCTTATTCTTATTGCTGTAATCGGTGCCTATTAAGGTAGCATTAGTGCCATGTCGTGCGCACGCCCTTCACACAATAAATTGAAGACCTGTCGACTAGAATTTGCATCAGTATTATGCACAAAATATTGATTTTCCCGCTTGATTTAATTGTGTGCTCTAACATCAATGCTCGGGAAGAGCCAGCAGCTCGTGTGTAATTGAAGTGCCACAGTAACTGATTGGAATTAAAAGTTCTTGGCAAACAAGATCGATTTAAATTTGAGAAGAGTTTCTATTTACGGTAAAGATATTTCTATTGATGGAAGATATCCCTGGGTTTCGGGTCGATGGAAATAATTGTATGAATATAACAGATTTTCTTAATTTTTTTTTGTGACTTACTCAATGCCTTGATTAAATGTTGGTAAATTCTACGTTTAAGTCATGACCGGTCGCTAAATTCGTCGATCGCCCCATCCTGCTGCTGTAAATTGACAAACGAGACTGAAATTCTCTGTTACTTTGAAGCATCGGTCCCTGTATACTCAGTGAAATGTGTGAATGTTTTGAAGACGTGCCTTTTAAAATAGTGGTGTTGCGTTTTTTTGTAAATCCATCTTCTTGAACCCTCTCCATCGTTTGCTTTGTCTCCACTCAAGGAGGCTACGATCTGATACTTTGAGTGTTGGTTTTTTGGATAAATACGATGTTACGCTTTGCAGACATGCATGTGGACATGGAAGACACGGATATTGTGGACGTGGAAGTGTCGTTGCTCTTTAACCAAGGCTACGAGTGCAGCCAGAATCAGTAAGTTGAAGGCCCTTGCGATGACGATGTTGGCGTTGAAAGCCTTGATTTTGATCCCATTTATAATGTGGTTAATGAAAAACTCAAGAAGCGACAATTTAGTCGAAGATTTTATGGGTACTAGCTGCACAGTCAAGTTTACAAAACCATCTCGATTTCGTCAAAAGCATACGCTCAGATTTCTATTCTTTCATGAAGAATGCGTAAATCAAAAAAAATTCACTAGTATAATTATTGTCGCCGGATGTTTCATTCTAAATGCACATCGTTGGGGGTTGTGCAGGTGTACGGGGCTTACATTTGCGAAGTGGACAATTACAATTATGATTGGACTTCTTGTTGGTAAAATATTGCCCTGATGTTAAATTGATTGGAAGCTATCTAAGATTCAAGAGTTCTAAGCTGTATGAAAGTTTTGGGTCATATTGAAAGATTCACATTGGTTCAAGTTCAGGAAGGCGGGAAGGCGGGAAGGCGGGAAGATCTGAAGGACGGGGACGAGGATCGGGGACCAGGACGGGGAAGGAGTCAGAACGAGTGTGGTGCTGAGCAGGGCAGCTCGGGCAGGGAGCAGTCCCAGGGCCCACTGCCACGAGTACCCCCGAATAGCTCAATAGGGTACTTAACGTCTATCGTTGAATTTGATATTTAAAATTCTAATTTTTTTTTTATGTCGGTCACTGTACCCAGTCACTCACTCGTGTGAACTGTTGGTTCTACAAAGTTGCTCTGAGGTAGTCCCTTTTCCACGAAGCTGCTGCATTAGTTTCGGCGGAATATTCTCGCCATTTCTTACGATACGCTGTCACCGCCGACATTCATTTTAGAATTTCGTCGGGTACTTTTTTCCCCTAAAGCCCCAAAGGTCAAATTTCGGTAAAATATCCTCAAGATTGTAGGCAAGCTCCAATTTTTTATTCGCCTGCAGGGCAATACATGAGTATACATAACAGCAGCACAAGTGCTCTATCAATTCAAAACTTATCACTTGATACAGGATCCAGCAAGTTGCTCAATCAATCCCACCTTCACATGCAGTACTCATCTAGCCCTACTGTCAAAAAAGTATTACTCTGTTACTAGCTGGTAGCCAATGCATCAGGATCCGCTTTTTGTGCCATGGATCGATAATTCAATAAGACTGTAACTCATTGATGTTCACCACAGTTTTGTCAGAATAGCTATATGTATGTGTACATTGATTGACAATACAATTCTTTTCAGCGATAGAAATCAAGGATCTCCCGGGTGCTAGCTAGATATTGATCGAGATCACATGCTAGAAATGGATCATATGCTGGAGTATCACCTGAATGATTATCGCAGTGCGATGATGAGCAAAGCGGAGATAGTGAATCTAACAGAGCATGTGCTGGAGATGCAAGTGGGAAATAGTGTGTATTTCGTGCACTTGGCAAATCTGAGACGAGGTGCCACACATACCGTGATGGTGGATTACGCTGGCACCTACCAGGAGTACAAATTGACGCCCCGTCGACGGGAATCCTCAAGCAGCAGTAGCAGGAGTCTGGTGATAACTTCGGACGATTGTTGTGATTTCAAGCGCATCATCATCAAGGAAGTGGACGGCCAGCTGGGCGTCCAGCGAGAGCCTCGGCGGCCGGCAGAGACTATGTCGATTGTTTTGCAGGATGATGACGATAATGATTCCATGCGAGTTGCACCAGCTGTAGCAGCTCCCAATGAAGAATGTCATGTCGGTGCCTCAAGATGGAAGCGTTGGATTCGACTTCCAATCTTCTGATGATCATTCCGAATTACATGTTAAATGGAGTCTATCTCTTCCACCAGAAAATACACGGATTAGTGAAACTAGTTATGTACAGTAATCCCTCCTTTTTGTAAATAGAGTGCTTTTCTTCAGTGACCTCTTTTCGTAGTAACCCTCTAGCTCCCAGCTGACCAAATGGTCGTTGCTGGGTCGTAAAAAAACGTGTTGGAGCGACATCTTCGCAAAATCGATGCCTAAAGTTCAGATGTGTAAAATTATTCCATGCATCTTGTGTAAAAAGAAAATTTTGGTTTTATGCCTCAAATAGAAGTAGAAGTACCGAAATATGCCTCAAATACGTCACATATAGATAGAAACACCGGCCTTGGAAGGTCGGCCTGAATAAAGTATATGTTCGTCTTATCAATTTCGCATTGCCATAGTGCTTGAAAGCATGTCACCTAATGTCATCAAGGATCCTTTCTTGTCTTATAAAATGCTTCCGAAAACAGTATACCAGAAATTGCATTTCACTTGTAAAATGGTAGAGAGAGATATTATCAGATTGGAAAACTTGATATGTAGAGGATGAATGCCCACAAGGAGCTGAACTGTTACCATTTTATTTTGTCAAAATTACAAGATGTTGCTTTCCTTGCACAAACAGCAGCACCCATGAAACATACGCAGACCTGTCAATTTCTTATATTCTAAACATCCATTGTTGAACGATTCATTCAAAAGTTACTTAACATTCTACATGATCAAATGTCTTTCAGTTGGATTATATGTTTCTAGCGTTAACAATAAGGTGATGATGTTCCAAACAAAAACATGCCTTACCTCAAAACAATCAGAAAAAACGAATATGCATTATGTCTAGTCAATGTGATTGTGTTATGTTGCAACATTGCAACAATTTTTGTATGATTTAGGTTTGCTACAGTATTGTTGAAAGATTGTATTGTTGCAATTTGGATTTCAAACTCTCTATTGTATAGTTATTGAATTGTTATTGTTATTGAATTCACCATTGTCTTGAGAGTCTTAAGGTTAAATAAGAAAAATTCACGTCCCTCTCAAATGAATGTAAAAGAATGGTGCATTGGTAAATGAACGTCACCAATACCACAAAGTTGCGGGTTCAAACCCACTTTAGCCACTCCTACATGACATGCTAATGTGCCATGGTTGCACTTGCCGATGCCATATGTGAAAGTTTGATGGGACATCTCCACATGGCTACACTACGTTGTAAAATCCCACATTTGAACTTTTACATGTGGTAGTAGAAATGCAATTTTGAATGTAGATTGCACCAAACAAAATTGTAATTTGAAAAAAATGTAAAATTTAACATTGAAAGTGTATTGTTTGTAACAAAATTGTTACACTATTTCACAATTGCATCAATACAACATTTTGCAATTGCATGGCTACGCTACGATGTAAAAATCCCATGTTTGAACTTTAACACGTGGCAATCTTGATTTGTTGCACTAGAAATGCAATTTTGAATGTAGATTGCACCAAACAAAATTATAATTTGAAAAAAATGTAAAATTTAACATAGAAAATGTATTGTTTGTAACAAAATTGTTACACTATTTCACAATTGCATCAATACAACATTTTACAATTGCAAGCAATATCGTTACAATTTGCAACAATATTATACTGTTTAGCGTATAGTTTGACATTGCAACAACACTATAACAATACTCTTACAATTCCTAATTTTTTCCCGATGAACCCTTACAGGCTGAAGTTTCTATCTATCATGAAAATGAGCTTGGATTTGCCGGACCGTATACAATTTGTGCATGATTTCAAAAATGAATTTGCCAAATATGGAGAGGGCTGTGGGCAAATTAGGGCTAACTCCAGCTCCCGAGACCGAGCCTAAAAATCTATGAAATCGTCAGATCCAAAATCTACGAAATGTTAATACCCTAAATCTAACAAATTTTCAGATCTTAAATCTACGAAAACATAAGATCCTAATGACTACTCTCATCAGTTATCCTGTTTCGGAAAACTTCTGTGGTTGTCTTCTCGCTCTGCTCCTTCGCAGCCGCGACCTCGCTCCGAATTCCCCCTTCACATGACCTCACAAGCTTCTCGCATGCTTGCCGACACTTGCCGCTTCCCTCTTCGTGGTGCATTTCTTTCTGAGACAATTTTCCGGGACTCACCTGGTGGGCTCGTCATCAACCTCACAGCTGCACTCCTCCCCTCTTTTGCTGTCCTAAGGTGCGTTACCAATCACTCCACCTTCATGCGAGTTTTGAATCTCTCTGCGGCACAAACTCTGAATTCGTGGACGCATTTTGAACGAGGCTGGACTGTGTGCTCATAGCGCCATTTACGCTAACGTAACCAACATTTTGCTAGAATTATCCCTCTAGAATTTAAGGTGGCACAAGATATCTGACCATGCTTGCATTATGGAAAACTAGACGGTCATAACCATATCTACCATAGTCATCATCCAAGGTTTAGGGTTAACCCCTAATGGATGGGTTTATTACCATGGAATTAGAATTGCATTCCACAACCTGGCTTTTTGGCACGATAAATGATATTGGAATTCGATATTGTAATTTTCAAATTGGGTACAACTATTGTCAGGATGTAGTGCGAGAGTGTTTTGTTATAGGCGAGCTTATGTAACAAATAGGGGTGCTTCCTCACTATGAAAAAATATGCAGTCTTCATGGCCACTTTTGTTCTACACTTCAGTATTTTCTTGAAGGGCATACCACATGTCTTCGTGAGCAAGCCGATTGGAGTTCATGTCTTTGTAAGCAAGCTTTTGTTTAGGCTCATGTTTGGTTTTCTTTTTTTTCGACGCAGCTGATCAGCTGAACGCAACCGGGCTGGTGCTCGATTTCTTCGCAGTTCCAAGGCGATGGTTTCATGGACACAGTTGTAGTGTTGCTGCCAAATTCTCTCTTGAAATTGAAGTGTAAGTAGTTTTAGAATTCTTTCCCCTCGTGTTTTTTTTTAGGGATGGTGCATGCGCATTGTAGTTCGGGACTCGAATTGATGAATTGATTGAAAACTCAATGGAAGAGGCTCAAGAACAGTCGAACCTCGGATTCTCCATAAAAAATTTATAGTTTGGGCCGTGAATTATGGTTTTGTTCTTATGGCCTCAACTCTTGTATTGATTGTAGCGTACGGTAGTATATCTACCCTAGTCATCCAGGGTTTAGGGTTTAGGGTTTAAGGCTCTTGACTTGCGATTAATTATTGGTTGCAGAGGGAGGGATGATGAAATTGCTTCCCAGCAGACACATATGGGGATGGTCATCGCCATTCTCGGCGTCCGCTCAGACTTGTAGCATACGAACCACCACAGCCATAGCTACGGCCCCAGGCAAGCTCTGTTTCCACGTCAAGCAGCTGCTTTCAAATCATGCTCTCCCGGCAATTGACATCGGGAGCAGCCTCCGCCTATGGGTGGGTGGTGGTGCGAGGATCATGGAGTGGCAGCAGGGGAAGCTCCTCGCTGCCAACAATGCATTGCCTCTCTGTAAGAACTCAGAAATCCACATGTTGTTTTTTGACCAGTTCTGCGTAGTAGGTCATATGGAAACTTTCTCGTGTTCAATTTTACTTAATTTTCGACCAGCAATTGCAATGTTCTTCTGCATTACCGTCTGTGTCATTGATTTACACAGTATGGATTAATTGAATTGGACATTTTCAAACCATGAATCTAGGGGTTAGGTGCGAAGGAGATGGTGATTCCTATTCTGGCTATGGTGGAGTGAAAGAGAATTTTGAAACATTCCGAGGACGGGGTGGTCGAGTGAGAGGTCGAGGAGGCAGTGGAAGGGGAAGCTTTGGTCGGTCAGAAGAGGGTCAGAAGCGATACTTCTCCAGCGACGGTGGACAGAGGGAGGAATCTCGGAGCACAGAGGGTTTTAGGGGAAGGGGACGGGGACGGGGACGAGGACGAGGAAGGTTTGACAATGGTGGACAGAGGGAGCGGTTTAGTAACCCAGGTATGTCATTGATGTTATGCTCTCAGAAAAATTTCAACTTTTGATAGCTGTCCAATAACTTTGTAGCACTTTATATATTTTTGCTCGTTTGGACTCTTGGTGTTTTTGGTAGTAAATCCTACTCTTCTGGCTAATTGCCCCCAAAAGCTTTTTTAATGAAATTATCGAAGAATTCTATCTTCTAGTCATTGGCTAAACTTTGTGCTCTGGCTCAGGTAGAGGCTCCGAAAGCTTCCGAGGTAGAGGGAATGGAGGGCAGAGGGAGCAATTTGGTGGTGATATGGCGAACTTCCGAGGACGGGGACGAGGCAGAGGTAGAGGGAGTTTTGGCAGAGAGCCCTTTCGTAGTCCAGGTGGTGAAGGAGACAGGGAGAGCTTCAGAGGTACTAGAGAAAGTTTTGGCACTGGTGATGAAGAAGATAGGGGGAACTTCAGAGGTAGTAGGAGTTTTGGCAACGGTGATGATGGGGACAGGGAGAGCTTCAGAGGTAGTAGGAGTTTTGGCAACGGTGATGATGGGGACAGGGAGAGCTTCAGAGGTAGAGGAAGTTTTGGCAACGGTGATGATGGGGACAGGGGGAGCTTCAGAGGTAGAGGAAGTTTTGGCAACGGTGATGATGGGGACAGGGAGAGCTTCAGAGGTAGAGGAAGTTTTGGTAATGGTGATGGAGGGGATAGGAGGAGCTTCAGGGGTAGAGGAAGTTTTGGTAATGGTGATGGAGGGGATAGGAGGAGCTTCAGGGGTAGAGGAAGTTTTGGTAATGGTGATGGAGGGGATAGGAGGAGCTTCAGGGGTAGAGGTAGAGGTAGAGGAGTTTTTGGTAATGGTGACGGAGGGGATAGGGAGAGCTTCAGGGGTAGAGGCAGAGCCAGAGGCAGTTTTGGTGTTATGAGGGGAGGTAGAGGTAGTTTCAGGGATACTCGAGAAGATGCCAGCAGATCACCAAGTCCTTACTACATGTCTTCCAACTCAGAGACTGATACATCCAAACGCTGGGATCCAGCACAAAGGACGAGAGGGGGCCGCGGAAGTTTCAGAGGTAGCAGAGGTGGTAGGGGTGGCAGAGGCTCTTTTCCTTCAAGAGGTGGACATCCTTCAAGTCCACTGCGTAGGCAGCAGCTGTTTGAAGGTGAAGAGAAATGGCAGAGGAAGGTGAGATTGAAGGTGGCCAAGAAAAGCTACGCTCTTGAAGCCTCCGAAGATGACGATGGCCTAGAGGATGATGATTCTGAGGAAGGTGGGCAGCTTGATCCTCAACCGGAAGAAGAAAGCGAAGAGGGCCTGCAAGAAGGTGTGGAAATCTGGAGACGGAAGAAGATTAACTGGTTGTGCAACGAGATTCCTGCCTTAAGACCCACTGGCCTTGTGACGATGCTGAACTCACAGCGGAAATGGATTCAAGCTGTTGACACTAAGGAAGTTATGGAAACTTTGATGCGTCGCAGTGAAATTCTGCGTGCTCACAGGGTATGTTCCTCCTGTCACTTATCCATTCAGTTGATTTGAGATCTTTTTCTCTTCCTGCTAGTTTTGTTGTTGAACGTTCTGACAATGCCAAATTATATAGCACCACGATTGATGAAGAGTAGTGCATCAATAAATAAATAGAGTTGAACCAAAGAAAGTCCACATTTGACGTACTAAGAATTGTGTGAGGCCCAATTTTTCCTTCAGGGTTTAAGCATGCTCCTGTTATCTTAAGCTTATATAAGTAGGTTATAGACGTTGTTTTTGCATGTCATGCATTCTGGCTGATCTGTGTTTTGTGATTTTGTATGTGAAGGTTCTGAAGTGGACCATGCAGCAACCTTGGTACGAGAATGACTTTGATCTGAATACGAAAATGGCAAACATGCTGGGGAATAATAGAAAGCTCACACGCATGCAAGAGCTTTTTGATACCATCATTGCAACTGGACAGGTTCCTGACATTTCGACGTACGTTATACTGGTGAAGGCTTACCTTGCAGATGAGGCATCCGAGTCTGTTGAGGAAGCTTGTAAGGTATACTATCAGATGGAACAGCTGGGGGGTCACCAACAGCCAGCAGCAGTGGCGTTCTCTCTATTCCAGGCCTTCACAGACCGGAAAGGCAGTGCGCATCTAAGGCACCTTCATCAAGCAGATGCTCTGTTCCAGAGCATGAGGAATAAAGGTACTTCGTGGTGTGACGGCCTTACTTCAGATCAGTGGAGGGCAATGTACACTGCGTTGATGCACTTACACAGTGTTCAGGGTAATACAGAAAGAGTTCATGCCCTGGCTTCGGATATGCGAGACGCAGAGTTGAGTTTGCACCCTGACTGTTATTCCGCCTTGATACGAGTGTGCGCCAAGGACGGGAACACAGCAGAAGCTGAGAGCGTTTTCAAGGAGCTGATTGCTGATGGTCACAAGCCAGACTGGCGGGCTTACATCGCCCTCATTCAGACCTATGGCGTTGCAGGTCTGTCGGAAAGTGTGCAAACTACTTTCAGTGAAATGGAAGCAGAGGAGGTTTATATAAATCTTAACGTGATGGAAGCAGTGGTCGAAGCCCTGGCCAAGGCCGGAGATATTGATGGAGCACTCGCTGCACTTGACAAGGCGGAGGAGAAGTTTGCCACTGTGTTGCACAGTTCTTATAACGTTTTGATGGAATGGTACAAACGCAATGACATGCTGCCTGAGGTGGAGAATATCTTCAATCGTATGAAGGAGAAGAAATGTCGACATAATCTCCAGTCTTACAACAACCTCATTGATTCGTATATTCTCCGGGGGCAACTGGATCAAGCTGATGGCGTGTATGAGAACATGAAGAGTCTGCAAGGATTCAACCCGAACCAAAAAACATGTAGCCTGATGGTAGAAGCGTTCTCAAGAGCTGGAGTTCCAGAGAAAGTGAAGGAGGTTTACGCGTATCTTACAGAACGGAACCTGAAACTCCCGGACGAATTAATGGCTAATGTTGCAGAGATTGTTGGAGAGATGAAAGTTGTGGAGAAAGTCAAACTCAGGAAGTTAATCCCGGAGCAAAGAGAGATGCTGGTTGGGGTGTTGTTGGGAGGTGCAAAAATAGCATCTCGTGATCGCAACCGCACGTATGAAATCTCTTTTCAACTTGCTGATGCACCCCAGGAGATTGGGGGTTTAATTTTGATCAACCACTTGTATGATATGTTTGCTGATTGGGCACAGCAAGCACCACGTGTGGACGTAGATGATGTCCTTGGCAAGATGCACGGATTTTCAACAGTCAGTCATGGCTCACTCCGGTTTTATGCTCATCAGTACCGACCAGAGGGCGAGCCAGTGATTCCTAGACTGATCCACAGGTGGTTGAATCCCTTGTCGCTCGCATATTGGTACATGTATGGAGGTGAGAAGTGTAAGAAAACTGGCGGTCTGATCTTGAATGCCTGTCAATATACATCGAAAGAGCTCAATCTGGTCGTGAAAGCTCTGAAGGCTCGTACTGTTGATTGCGTGATGAAGAAAAGTAGGTCTGGGAACTTTCTCCTGGTAAAGGACGAGTCTGCTGCTTGGGTTTGGAGGCTCATGGAACCTTATATTCTGGACGAGTTGAAGGACCTGTTGAGACCGGATATGTCTGTCAACACGATAGGAAAAGATGAGCCTGAACCATATGAGGAGATGTCAGAGTTGCAGGTGACAGAAGATGAAGATGACCTCGATCTGGAAGGCAGTGATATGGGAGTCAATGTTGAAGTTCCTGTGAAAGTTGGTGTCTCAGAATCTTAAAGATACCAAGGCCTAGAGATCCCAGGTATTGAGCTACTGAATCTGCTCCTTGTGGATATTCAAGCTCCAGCATTTGTTTTCAGAACCACATCAATTTGCATGTTGAATGGTTGCACAGATTGGGTACATGATTACTGCACACGATAGAAGCTGACCCTCTATTTATTCAGACGTTATTATGAATAGGCACTAGCCGTTATTGTACCAAGATTTGAGTGTACAAAAGAATGATGTTATTTCCTAGTAGAGGGAACATGCAGGCTCAGAACAGATGCATAGGTGAGACCCTTAGTTACATTGTACATCATTTATGTTGAATTCTCCGAACAGACGAAGGATAAGTTGTTTGGCAATATAAATTTTGTAGTTGCTGCATCTCTTTAACAATGTACTCGCTGCTAAGACGAGGGCTCTTATTCATGACACTTTGTATTTTGCACGGAGTTTTCGGTTTCAACGTTTCAATCCTTAATGTCTTCGTACGGTGTGGAACTTCTCCGTCACTTTGCACAGGCCTCGGAATGTGAGAAAACCTCATTCAAAGCATCTTTCCCGATGCACTTTATCGACAGCTGCTGAGAATGTCTGCAATTGGCATAGTTTTGGATGACTTTCATCCAAGTTGCTTTTATAAGCCTATTATACTCTGTCAATCAATGGGTTTAAAATATATAATTTTTTTTTGATGGAGAGATATGAATAATATTCTAGATGCTTTTGAATCCAAGTATGTCAAATTTGTTGAATAGATTTTATAATCACAACAGACTTCACATGTACACATGAGCCATACTAATATCCATATTTGAACTAGTATGTACTTTTGCTGAAAGGGTTTTAACACTACAAAATAAAGAGCAGTTTTATTATTGTAGAAATTACTGTGTTTGAGTAATTTAGGATATAAATTACTAAGAATATTGATTCGCTCTTCTAGTAAGATTGGACAAGTGATTTAGGACAGTGAGTAATTTTGGACTGAGTTGATAAAACCCATTCACAATATGACGTGGGTTATCATCCACTGAAGACATGACGGGGCGTTGATGTGGATGTTGATGTGGCTGTGAATGTCAAGTCATGTGATGAGATGGCGGCCTACATGGCATTTGTCATTTTTAGTATTTTGATGACATGGATGGTGCCATCTGCTTTGGCATTTATATATTAAAGTCATTTCGTAGTAATTAGAGTTATTTATGAGTAATTTTTTAATAATTCTCGGGTGTGGGGCCTACATTCTTGTCCAATGCATTAGTGACACGTGGTGTATGAGAGAGTTATATTTATACATTATTTGTACTTTTAATAGGCGCATGCTAGTTTTAGTGCATTGCTTTTTTATTCTTGGTGAGTTTTTATTGACTACTGTAGTCACTGAGGTGACGGCGGGACTCCCTCCGCTGACTATATGACTGACAATGGTGAGTGGGTGAGTCATTGCTTAAGATGCAACGACGCTAGCATGCGAGCCTGATTTGAAGAGCTCAAGAGCAGAAAGCCTAAAGTTGGAGAGCCTAAAGGAAATATATTGAAAAAGGTTCTCTAAAGTAGTACTTTTATGAAATCATAAATTGATAAGCATTATAAAATCTATAAATAGGAAATTAATCAACCTATAATCGTTGGAGCCTATGACCATGGCATCATAAAGTGCAAGAAAAATAATAATTTCAATCCAGATTTATTCTCAAAAATAAGATGTATGAATCAGAAATGTGAAATAGAATTTGATAATTTCATGATGCTAGAACAATTCTTGAGACAAAAATCTAAACATATTAAGTCATCCTAATGATTCCAGTAGCAAGAAGGATCTGCTTGACCTCTGCGATACTAAGTGTGGGGGCGTGAATGAATGTATCTACGTCACTAAACATTAAGGGGTATTCCTGATTACCCATCTTCTAATGTGTAATGCGTCGTTACCCTCCTGATATTCAAAACAAAATGTACAAATATAAAATTCTAATTATTCTAATTACAAGTTTGAGCACCACTCAACACTTGCATCGGGAGTCTCGAGTCCCGCCTCCGCATTCTATGACAGAAGCTCACGAATCCCTCCAGCACCGCGAGTCAATCCCACAACCTCTTCGAACTCAAGCACGCGCTAGATCAAGGAACTTCGAACTCATCCACGCGCGTGAAGGATGCTCAGATTAACGTAGTGGTACTTAAAATTTTTGTGTATTTGTATCTACAGCCTGTGACCACATCAAACTTCACTTCGCAAATTGCACAAATTTTCACACCCCCTCTGAGGGGGTGTGAAAATTTGATCAATTTGCGATACAAGGGGGTAAGGCGTTCCCGGTCTCCCTGTGTATTAGACTGTAAGTGAAGTGTATATATATAAAATTGTGCGTATGGTTTACCGCTGATTGTAAATTCTAGCATCCCACATTCGAAAGGAGGATAATGATAAGGTGTTCAAGATCTGATTTCTTAACAATTGATTGCATCGTACTTTGTGAAGTGAGAAGCAGAGCTTTTATTAGACTCCAGATCAAATCCTCGCATGCAAACCTGTTGTGTTAGTACATGATTTTGTGAAATGCTTGATCAATGGCCTCTGTAAGACTTGAATGCCACTATCCAATTGGAAAATCCATTGGTTCTCTAGATCCTCAACACTATGTACATTGTCTAATCCACAGGGAGGAAGCACGTAGGGACATGACATTGGAAATACATGCTTCAAGTGTCTGCTGTGGTTATTCTGAGTCCTGGATACCTGCAAAAAACTCATGTAGCTTGCAACTAGTTGGTACGAGGGACATTCGCCACAAAGAGAAACACTTGAATCGTGTTCTTACTAGTGTAGGACAGACGTCTCGTGGTGGAATTGGCCGGACCCAGACGAAAGCACAAATTGGCATGTCATCGATTGGGCGGTGTAGCAACCCTAACAACTAAGACAAGAAGAAGACGAAAAAATTGGTGACAAGCTGTACCTTGCTCAAACAAACCAACCAATTCTATTGCACAGTACGAAATGCGAGGTTAAGTTACACTTACAAAGTTCAAATTGTCTTTTAATAACACCAATTTCGTTAAAATGGTAGCATTCTATTAGAATGGCATGTTTTAAGGTGGCTTAGGATGAGAAAAATGCAGGACTATGATATTGGGGAGTATAAAATAGGTTGATTTGGGTTTATTGGGGATCAAATCAGCACACGATGGTCCGAAATATGCAACCCTAATCACACAACACAACACTAATGCAACCCTCCACATCAAAATGGCACATGGCATACCGCCATTTTAACGAAATTGATGTTTTATGTACAATATTATCTGTGATTAGAATGCCTCCAAACCGAACAGGAAGCAAAAAATAATTACTTGGCTTCGCTAGACGGTTTGCTTAATGCAGGTCAAGCATGATCACCATATCTTCCAACTTGAATTCGCCAGCAAATTCTGGATGATATTCAAAGGTGAACTCCGTCTCGTAGCCGACTCGTCCACCACTGCGTGAGAATTTGTACTACCGACACTCTGTGGTCGAGGTTCTCGCAGAACATCCAGCTTGCCGTCCACTTCGGTGACGGTGATGCGCTTGTTATCACAGCAGTCGTCCGAATTCACACTCAGTTTCATGGTGGTGGCGACAACCAACAGAAATTCTTGATAAGTCCAGTTGACATCCACTTGCATTTTGTACTCGCCACCCGCTTCCATGCTCGCCAGCCTCGCCCAGTGGCGGTGCGATCCCACCTTGATGATCAACTTGTATTTCGTGTTGTTCACAATGACAGTTGTGAGTTCGGTGGCCATCTCAACTTACGAATTTCGCAGTCGGTGGGAAGAACGCTTCAAATTGCAGCAAGAAACTTGCTCTATCAATTGCGCCGGCAGAGCTACAACTCCGGTCTCTGTAAGTAGAGAAATTGCAGCACCACGGCAAGAAAGAGACTAGAAGTTCTCGAAACCAGTTGATACTAAAAAGCGGGGTGAGCAGATGTAACCACTGCATACGTACAATCGATCGATCGAGTAGACTGAGGGTGACTGCGATGATTTTCAGTAGAATATATAATCCTCAGCTTGAAGAGTCGGTGAAGAGTTGACCGGTGTGCCGGAGTCGGGCACTCGTAATGTACCCTGGTTGGGCATAAATTGGTTGCAAGTCTGCAGGTCTGCATTTCACCTCGTCCATGGCCGGACGATCAACACAGGGAGACCGGGCCTTACCCCCGGTGGACTTTTTGAAATGCATTTTTACCCCCCCAAGCTTACTTTAAAAAAGGAGGGGGGGGAAAGGTGAGTGAAGGGGGGCGGGGCGGGGGTGAAGAAAATTATACCCGGGGGGTAAGGCCCTCTCGGTCTCCCTGTGTCGTGCAATGACTCTTGGAGTTACCGACTGCATTCGAGTTGTGTGGAAGCTGCTGATCCTGTCTTGTGGCTGCTTCGAATGCTTTGACTGGTTCCAGATGTTAATCACTACACTTCGCTTGGACATCATTTCTGACTAAGATGCCGAGGCTCATCCTTGCCTCCATTGGACGAAAAAAAATTCTGTTTACCAATTTATTGACTACGTACTGTTTGGAACATCTTCGTCACTGAATGCTGTGCACCTCAAAACATGCGAGGAAACCTTGGAGCATCATGTACACTTTGCACTGTACCGACAGTTCCCGACAGTTACCGACAATGTCTGCACGTGGCGTGGACGTCTGGTGGCCAAGAATCTCTCTCAAGTCTAGATTAGGTCTCTGCCGACAGATTCCTGTAAGATTCATGAATGACTCTCAGGAACCCACATTGGACATGTTGTCCGTAACACGTAAGCGAGCAGACTTTCAAAATTCTCCCTCGAAATGACCCAATCCACACGTCCAAATTTGGACCAGCAATTTATTGATCAATTGTTCGCAGGTCTATATGGTGAGCAATAGCTCACCAATTACTGGCCGACAATTTCTACAAATATAAAGTTCTGCAAGCTCGGAGTCATCACATTCACACCATATCGATCGGTTTAGCAAGCCTCGATCTCTTCGATCGCCTTTCTGACTCACCTGTCTTTCGGCTCCATACGTGCGCACAGGTCGTCGCATACTGCCATTTCCTCCAATTCTAATCCCTCCTTCATATCCGTCAATTCGCTCACACTTTTAAGTAAATCCTGACCTCAACGGCCAGTGGATTCGCTGATCTGCAGCTATGGGTTCCAGTACTACGACGACGCTGTTCGTGAACAAAACCAGCCAGATTGTGAAGATGCAAGTTGGATACAGCCAATACTTCTCCAACCTCACCACCATCAAAGAAGGCGGCGAATTTAAGCTGAGAGTGAACATGAACGACACGTACCGGGAGTTCGCGGTAGTCAGTGGTCAAGCTGGATCGTCGTGCAAGAAGGAGATCGTGAGCTCCGACGACTGCTGTGAGTTCCAATGCATCACTATCCAGGAAGCGGCCGACGGCTCCATCGAATTGCTGCGTGAACCACGGCAGTCGATCGATGAGCGACACCTGCAACACCAGCTCTAGTGCATCACTGAAACCGTCACATGTGTAGACGATCCAGGAACGGGAAGGCCATACCCCCCCGGTGCACTTCTTTGAAATGGAGAGGGGGGGGTGATTGGAGTTGTACCTACTAGATCATTCATTGAATACTGTGATTTGGTATTGGTTGCAGTAACTTTATTGTTATGTGACTAAATGTACTGTAGCTGCATATGAGAAATTTTACTTGCTGTATATAGGGAAATGATTCATTATTTAAATTGTTCTTATTAATACATATGATTGTACTTGATGACGAAAATTGGGCTTGAAATAATTGTAGTGCTTGTAAGTTTATTTGCGCCTCCACATGAAAAGGCTTGTAACGATTATTCATAGTTTTATTTATTTTCGAACCATTACTGACAACTCGGATAGGAAACGAGATACTTCGGAGTTTAGATTTAGACTTGCGAAATTTTATTCGTGAAATGTCTTGCAAATATATTGTGTCAGAGCATGATTTATGTCTAACAATGACTGGTCTGAAATTGAAATCCACTTTCCAATTTGAATATATTGCTTCCTAAATAACAGTATGTGCATAGACTATCAAGTAGCTTTGATGTCAACCTCCTATAGCGTCGTTACTTGGTTGACATTATATCTGAACGTGGGTGATGATCTGGCATTTCAAGCACTGCCATCGAGGCACAGTTGTTGCATTCTGCCGGGACTTGGGTTAGCAATAGGGATTTTTTGTTGTGAACTCCATAAATGCAGTGAAGAAAACTCATATTAAATTAAAAATAAGCTAGAAAATTTCTGAAAATTTCGTCTCTGGCTTACATTGTAGTGTAGACTGGCTTACATTGTAGTGTAGACTGGCTTCCATTGTAGTGTAGACTGGCTTCCATTGTAGTGTAGAACATCATGATGTTAACCAAATTTTCGGGTCATTTTATAATTAGTAAATAAATTGCCAAAATTTCAAATTGTAAGCTTCGTGTCATTACTTGGGTTCAATTTTGAAAAAAACCATTTTCATCTGTAAATTACAGATCAAACACAAGGAGTTGGGAAGTACCAAAATTCACCAAGATAACATCCTTGGTGACCCATTTTTTAACACATCTTCGTGCATACAAATCACCACAATGAGGGAATTTCCACCACCATCTATTGCGCACACTCAAGGAAGTATCAAAAGAAAACTTGGAAAAAGAATTACAAGTTTCATTCGCCAACTGCAGTTGTCAATCGCACTGAAAGCGTACGCTTGCGTGGGCGTTCAGGGGTTAAGAAAATCAAATACAGTTCAACAAATAATCGTCCTCATTTTGATGTGGGAGGCTAGAATTTGCAACCAGCTGATAGGACAATTTTACATTCAATATTTAAAATATCAATTTGATCGTGACCTTCAATACAAATGTCAGTGTATAGGTGGATCAATTCCAGTACCTCTCTAATCAACTAAAACGAAGCAATTCCTGCAAAGTACCCACTCAAAGTACCCCTCAATCCCAAAAAATAAGTCATCCGACGGGTTCGACCAAAAAGCTATGCCCACACACAAGACTACCCTTCTCCGAAAGCTTCGCGGGACCTACTGGTCTTCAGATCACTCGGAAGGGTTTACTGCACAAGGCTCCTGCAGAAGCGCCGCGAATATCAGAAGCTCAGCTCCGCACAACATAGGGATTAAAACGCTTTCGAAAAAAACATAAAATAGTGAAAGATCCAGCATGCTAAACACAGCAATCATGAAAG
>CAXARX010000249.1:0-25967 GCA_963971425.1 Bryoerythrophyllum caledonicum | reverse complement strand
AAGCTTGGGCATAGATCTCTTCTCAATCCCACCTTTTTGAACCAACTCTCGCTTGAAATATCTGCATTCATAGACTAAATGAAATCATTGCAATGATGAAGATGCAAGTGTCATAATTTTAAAGATTTATAAAGGAAGTAAGCAATTCAAATTTATACAAATGAATGAAATTCAAAGTAAAAGTCTACCTGTATAGAAGCCTCTTGGTTGCAGCATCTGTATCCTCTTGCTCTTTAAAAGGAGTGGACCTTGAATATGAAGAATCTTTTTTGAAGAGCCACCAAAAACCATGACCCCATAATACAATACGCCATGTCTCAACGTAATCTCCAATTGTATCTAATTCATCATTGGCACTCCATTGAACCACAATATTTTCAGATTTGATGATGCTTGTGAATTCTGCTTTTGCTGCCTCTTCCAACTACAAACAACAAACAACAAATACTCCAACAAAGTAAATATAACATTATTCAAGTAAAACATATGATGATATAAGAATGGAAGAGGAATGCAAATATTTAGAAGCTTAAAAAAGAAGTATTCATCATGTGAATGAAAGAGAAGGATCATAATATACCTCAGCCCAAAAAACAGCTTTAGAAAGCCAAGTCTCTAAAGTTAACATGTTGAAACCAAGGGCAGGAAATCTAAAGCCCTCCCTGGAAGTCTCACTTGAGTTCCACCAACGAAGCCAACGAACTTTGTGGTGTGACTGAACTAAACATGTAGATATCCTTTGAAGTTTTTCCAATGACATCTCGGGCTTTTCATTGGCGCTGTAATGCAAGTAGATCTGAAATTTCAAAGATAAAAAATCATAGTGAAAACCAACACCAAAAGTAATCATACAAATCATTCAAATCATGAAAAATATTCATTTGCAAACAATCAAAATTACATACCTCTTCCAAAAAGCCAACGCCATTTTTGGGATTTGTGATGGCTGATTGTTTGTCAAACTCTGTTCGAAACCCTTTGATAGCAGCAGTGGCGGCTAGGGTCATGGCATCATGTACTCCTCTTGGAGTTCGATCTTCGCGTTTGGTTTTCTCATAGTATGTTCTGACTGCAGCATCTGATACAGCAGCAATCTCTTGCTGCACATGAAAATAAGAATGTTAAACCAATGTAGAACAAATTTATGAAAATTTAAGCAAATGAAAGAAAAAAAATTGCAAACATTGTGCACTCACCCGATGAAGAAATTGTATAAAGACGTTTGATGTCAATGGATACCAAGCACCTGGGAGTTTCCTGTTCTCGCATTTTTTGTAATCCTCATCGTTTAGAAGACCTTTAAATTCCTCCAGTTTCATGTTGCCATAGGTACTCATCCTGTGCAATTGTTGAACCAAATTGCTCTTCACATGGGAATGCTCTGTAGACCTACAATTAGCCACAAAAATAGAAAGTGAGGTAAAGGAATTTGAAATCATAGAGTAGTACAATATACAAAAAGAAGTGATGAAGTTTAAAATAATAATTGAAATAGAAATTGGAACTCACCAATTGATGTCATTCATAGCCTCCAGTAGAATGCATGTACGACCTTCTGATACCAAAAGCATACAATCAACAGATATATGCTTTTCACGATCATATTGATGCATCCTGTTGATGTAATCATACCAAGCTGCCAATCTATGATTACCATCCCACACAAAGAACATATGGTTTGACAAATGTGAGATGGATGGTTGAGACTTCAACCAACTCTCAAAATTGTCATTCACCTGTATCCAATGATCATTCCATGTCTCCAAAATTTCAGGGGTTACTAATTTGCATAGTCCCTTGTCATTTGTAGTAGACACATAAAGTACACGATCACCTTGTCGGTATCCATGGACAAAATCGGCCTCCAATCGTTTCACTTGATTCTGAAGGAGGGGGCGAACCAATGGAAGTCCTATCATCCTGCACAAAGGAATATCAAAGCGCGATCCCGATCCACCACTATTGAAAAGCATACTGTTGATGACAGCATTGGAATCAAGTTTTTGACCATTGCGCACATCTTGTTCAACCTCCTCCATAGTTCGACCGTCAAAAGTTGAATCAATACCTTCACTTTGATCAATGTGGTCCACCTACAATGAATGGTACATTCAACCCAAAGATTTAGTTAATACTAAAAAGCATTACTTTGAAACTCAAAAGATAATGAATCACTACGCTGCAACAAGAACAGTCAATGAAGAAAGAATAAAGTAAAAAAAAGTTAGAAACAAATCTTACCGGTGCAATGGTAATGGAAGGCTGAGAATCATTATTGATGATGAGGTCCAATCCTTCCACTTCGAGAAGCCCTCCATCAATGTCCATGAAGCTCTATTTCATCAACAAGGTGAAGGATGAGGTGGAATTTAACAAAACAAATCAACCATTACAAAAATTCTGAAATGTATTTAGCAAGCTTGGATTAGTTGATCACAATAGTAGAGTATTCGAAATTGTCACTTCGTTGACGAGGCCATGTTCTACAAGCAAAATCAGCCATGGAGAGAAAATTTTAACAAGTCCATGGCTGATTTTGCTAGTCTTCATAGCAAGCTTAGACTACTTCATTAGAACCCTAAAGAGTTTCAAATTGTCACCTCGTTGACGAGGTGATGTTTCTCAATAAAAAGCAGTCATTGAAAAGAAACCCAGAAAACTGGCTTGGTAAGCTCTGACTAGTTTATGAAACCGTATAGAATCAGAAATTGTCACCTCGTTGACGAGGTGGTTTTCCAGAAGTAAAATCAGGCTTTGGAAAAAAATTGAAGAACATTTCGAACAAGTTTTTATTAGTTCATGAAAACCCTTAATACTTATAAATGATCACCTCGTTGACGAGGTGGTCTTCTACAAGTAAAATCAGCCATTCAAAAGAAATGAAGAACATTTCAAGCAAAAATATTTACTAGTTCAGAAAAACCCTGAAGAGTCAAAAATGATCACCTCGTTGACGAAGTGGTCTTTTACAAGTAAAATCAGCATTTGGAAGAAATTGAAGAACAATTCAAGCAAATATTTGCTAGTTTAGAAGAACCCTAAAGTGTCTAAAACGAACACCTCGTTGACGAGGTGGTCTTTTACAAGTAAAATCAGCATTTAAAAAATTTGAAGAATATTTCAAGCAAGTATTTACTAGTTCAGGAAACTCTAAAGGGTATAAAATGAACACCTCGTTGACGAGGTGGTCTTTTACAAGTAAAATCAGCCATTAAAAAAAAAATGAACAACATTTCAAGCAAAAATATTTACTAGTTCAGAAAAATCTGAAGAGTCAAAAATGATCACCTCGTTGACGAGGTGGTCTTCTACAAGTAAAATCAGCCATTAAAAAAAATGAACAACATTTCAATCAAAAATATTTACTAGTTCAGAAAAACCCTTAAGAGTCAAAAATGATCACCTCGTTGACGAGGTGGTCTTTTACAAGTAAAATCAGGCATTCAGAAAAAATGAACAACATTTCAATCAAAAATATTTACTACTTTAGAAAAACCGTTAAGAGTCAAAAATGATCACCTCGTTGACGAGGTGGTCTTTTACAAGTAAAATCAGGCATTCAGAAAAAATGAACAACATTTCAATCAAAAATATTTACTACTTTAGAAAAACCGTTAAGAGTCAAAAATGATCACCTCGTTGACGAGGTGGTCTTTTACAAGTAAAATCAGGCATTCAAAAAAAATGAACAACATTTCAATCAAAAATATTTACTACTTTAAAAAAACCGTTGAGAGTCAAAAATGATCACCTCGTTGACGAGGTGGTCTTTTGCAAGTGAAATGAGTATTTGGAAAAAATTGAAGAACATTTCGAACAAGTTTTTATTAGTTCATGAAAACCCTAAATACTCATAAATGATCACCTTGTTGACGAGGTGGTCTTCTACACCCTAAATCAGCAATTTTTTATTTTTTTTGGACATGTCTTCCAAACTTCAGCAAACCCGAGGAGAGTATAGAAAACTGAAAAACGATGTCTCATTCTCATAAATGATCACCTCGTTGACGAGGTGGTCTTCTACACCCTAAATCAACAATTTTTTATTTTTTTTGGACATGTCTTCCAAACTTCAGCAAACCCGAGGACAATATAGAAAATTGAAAAACTATGTCTCGTTAACGAGGCGATGGGGTACAAAACTAGGATGTATTCAAGAGGGTAAAAAAGGTTACCTCTTGGGGTGTTTCGGTGGCTTCGATTTCCAGTGTGTGGACACTTTCGATGCAATCGGGTACACCCTTGGTGCCCTCGCCACCCTTGCTGCCTTCGCCACCCTTGCTGCCCTCGCCACCTTCGCCGCCTTCTTGAGGCGCCTTTCCATCCTTTTGCATTGTTGCACTTCGTAAGTTCATCGCAAAAGAACATCCACCAATGAACAATGCAACACACAAAGAAAACAAAGAAAGTATGGAAGAGAGCAAAACCCCAAGATGTGTGCCTTGCATTCGACGGGGAGGAGGGGGAAAAAAAAAAAAAAAAAAAGTACAAAATTGGTAGATTTAGGCTAACAGAATCTCTTGAATAACATCTGTGATTTTGAAGATCTAAGATTCAAAAAATTTCCATGCATACATTATAACCTTCGCACTCACTCTAATTTTTTTCAGATTTTTTTGACTCACGATTGATTTTACAAAAATCAGCAAACTTCTCTAAAAACTACGCGGCCAAGATTTGGTCAAAAAATCTATTGATTCTGAAGATTTCAGAGAGGATTCCAATATGCTGATTTCATTTTTAGGCCCTAGAATGTTCAAAAATGCTCCGTTTTTTACGTGCTATATACCATTGGAATCGTCTTCTCGAAATTCACGAAATGGTGTTATGTTCTAAATGCACCTCTTAAAAAAAAAATTCTTATATAAATTGAATTGTTCACCTTCTAAATTTCTAATGACTCATCTTCTATCGAAAAAATGGATTCTCTTACCAACTCTATGCTTTCAAATAACACGATGTCTGCCAGTACACTTGATTGACACACACTGTCTTCAATTTCTTTCACGCTATCAAGTTCATCAATCTCCACTCCTATGCTTTGTATACAACTATTTCCACACTGAATATGTCCGACTTCAATTCTATCATCTTCATACGACAAGGTCCGAATAGTACTACTCATATCACCTCCATTAGCTTTCTTCAAACGTCGAAGCATCCTCAATTTCTCTAACTGCTTCATACTAGAAAACAAAAGACCAGCCTTACGTCTCTTCCTATCAGAACCCTTTGGCATCCCTGCAAAATGAAAACACTTGCATGAAAAAAATTCTATTAGTCAATCTAGTATTAACTTTGCCATCTCGCCTATACATAGCACTTTCAAAGTGTGATGAATGCATTTTCATCAAATCAAATGGAAGGACATCTATTTATGACGACATCAACGGTCACTAAAATCATTCCTTCTTTGCTCACTTACCTCATAATTATTCCTACATTTGAACATATCATCTTTACAAAAAGGGAGCCTCCATTTCCTAGCTTTTAATGTGCCCCCATCTTCTGCATGTTGTGCTATTTAAAATTTATAATCTAATTGAGGATCGTGTAACGGCAATTAAAATTCAAGGATTCAATTGTTGGTCAAATTTCAAATTCTTTACTGTAAGCCTTTCCAATTTCAAATTTCAAATTTCAAATCACTAAAACCTAAAAGCCAACATCTAGAAACGGCTATCCTAAAAGTCAACTACTTCAAAGCCTTCTGGCTCCTACTACAAATCAACAAGCTTTTAAATGTGACCATGCAAGCAAAGATCATGAGTAAAAGTTTGTAGACTATATGCAAATGCCAATATGGATATGGCATTTGTTCGTGGTGATGGGTCTAGCATTCCAATATCATTTCCTTGCAACGATGATGGTGTAGCTTGCGTATCTGCATTGATTCTTAGTGTAAGGTTCAACCTCGACTTGTCCTCTTTGTGGGTGGAAGAGGAGCTATTTGATTCTGATGGACAACAACTTGTCTCAACTGTCATGCAAGTAAAGATTAAGAGTGACGAAGGAGATGCATGGAGACTCCCCCTTGGCAAGTACCATGCATTCGGGACCCCAAATATTGCAAGGTCAGTGTCAGCTAATGTTGTCACTTTTGAATCTGTAACGTCTACAACAAAGATGCCTTTGGGAAGTCGTGTCAAAGTAGAGCCTTTGGATCCTATCCATATCGATCTTAGCGAGTCTTCTGATGACGACGCTGTTCTGGTTAGTGAAGTAGTTGGAAAGTTGTCTCTCATACCTGAGTTTGACAAAGATACTATTTTGGTGATGAATGAAGATGTTCATGAAACCACTTTGCCGTCATTAGGTACACAAAATTCAACGCAACTTCATAGCGTCTTTCAGTGCCTCAAGGATATGCAGAGTCGTCTACGCGCTCGGAATGAGTTGAAGTTCTTGAACCTTGATGAACTTCGAGTTGAGTCTGTCCCTCATCTTCCACAGTCATTCAATGGAGATGTACTTTTTGAATTGCCTCCTCTTTCATCTCCGTCATCTTCCTCTGCTGGTATTTCTAGATTGCAATCCTCCTCGTCTGTAGGTCGTTTATTAGAAGGCATGGATCGTAGGTTTGATGGACACATGTGGACACACACACACATTACAAATATTGCTAATGACTTTGGTCTAAAGTTTCGCTACTCTTTTTGTATTGGGCATCTAATATGCGAGAATCCAGATTGCCCTAGAGTGCGACGTGGTGGAGACAAAAACGAGAGTGAGTGGGAGGGGTCATCACTTGTTATCTTTGTTGTAGGGAATGAATCGCCTACAAAATCCACTATTCTATGTCGAATCTGCAAGATGCCCCCTTCTTGCAAGTCATTATGTCCTTGTCGCATGTATAGGGTCTTCAATTCTAACGGTTCGGGAAGAGCTTGTATCCATGTTGGCTATCACAAACATCCTGTTGGAAGGGGTGTTTGTCAAGCATCTGTTGAGCGGACAAGGTCTTTGATAAGTCAAGAAGTTTATAGAACACCATCTGCCACTAATTCAGCCATAAGCCTTGCTGCTAGCAAAGAGTTCCTTGCATCTGAGTTGTTTCAGAATGAAGAAATGGAGGGCGAGCCAAAGCTTCTCAAAGGTCAAGCACTAGAAGCGGTGATGGAAAAGTTTCGAATTCTCAGTTCACCGAGTATCCGAAATTCAATCTCCAATTTCCGTCACACTGCAAGTGGAGGACCTATTGACAACATCATATCATTGAAGAAGAGAAGTGCATATTCGTACATCCAAGATAGTGTGTTTCCAGGCCAAGGTAAAGAAAAGGTTTACCTTTTCAAGATGTCTGAAGAAGGTCCAGCAAGTGGAGTGGATCTCGTGAAGAGAATGCAACCGGGTGGAGATTTACAATCATCTTGGTGCATGTTTGACCATGTAAAAAGGGTGAAGGGATGGACAACGATGGCTGCACATGTCTATGATGCTGAGTTCTGTCGAGTTCTTACCATTTGAGTTTGTGATATGATGAGTGAAGATGCGTTCTCACAAGAGCAGATGTGGAGATCTCTCAATTCTGTTATGGCACGCCATGGTATTCCATCGCCAAATTTTAAGGGCTTCATGGCTGACAACGCAATGGCCAATTGGCATGCTGTTCGTGTCGTATATGGGAGTGGCAACAAACAAGAGCCTATGAAAGATCGGGAGCGCTCGTGTTTACTTCATTGGACAACATCTCTAAATAGACACACTGAAAAGCACATTCAACCTGAGTTCCAAGAAACTCACAAAAGGCTTTGTAAACAATACAAAGATGCTAAAACAATGGCCGAAGCTGAAGAAAGATACCTTGCAATTAAGGGATGGTGGCATTCTTCAAGGGCTGCATCAGAAGATTCTCTCCGACCTCTTGATGATTGGCTTGGTTTTTGGCACTTTCGCTATCGACAGTGGGGTGGATTTCTAGACTTGGTAAGTTACATGCTTCTTGATTTCTCTTACATTTTAGACTAACAACTGAAATTTTATTCAAAAAAATTGCCTTAAAAGCTAGAAATTCATCTCTTTGAAATGTAGTGATTTCTTCATAAAACTGTGCCAATGTACAAATTAGACAGGTTGTCATTTAGTTTTGAATTCAATAATAGGCATTTCATAACCTAGGAAGCTTAACCGCATAAATGTGAAATGTTTGTTGTGCTACAGAACTTGAGCTTGGAGGAACTAGCAGAAATGCCTTCTTGTAACCTAGCAGAAACAGTGCACAACAAGTGGTTGCAAATGTCTGGAAAGAGAGGTACTTGCTTGTACATTGCTACTACAGATGACATGATGCGAGCTATTCAACAATCTACCAACTACTGGGCGTACCTTCAAGGATATGCATCTGGCACTGGCCCCAACTTGGACGAACTTCGCCTTCGAGCTGCAAGACGAAGCAAGAATCCAGCTAAATTCGCAGACATTGTTGCCAAACTTCCTAGTGCCCAGTTATTTGCTACAAGGGTCCCACATTTGGAAGGGGAAGAACTGTTTGGATCCACGAAGCGCAAATTAGATCTCCCACCAGGGTCGGATGGCGATTCTCACCGCCACGATACAGTTAACTTCTCTGCACCAATGGTTCAAACTCGTTCAATTAGAGCAAGGAGAGAAGCAAGCGCATCAACGCCAACTGTAAAAGATAAAGGTGAACCAAGCTCGGCATGTCTACATGCTACCAAGGTTTTTGAAACCGATTGTAATCCTTCTTTGTGGCACATTGCTAGGTGTAAGAAAGAAGGAAAGACATGTCATGCTGTTCAAGTTGGGATGAAGAAGAAATGTGGCGCCAAGATAAACATATCCAAAAAGAGTGGAACGGCAGCACCTACCTACAATGGCCGCATGACTGAATACGGAACAAAGGCCATCATCAACTTTGATTTCTGGTTTTGTGCAGATGACCTTCACCGTTGTGTAGGAGGATCTAAGGTGAAATGGGTTCACGACTGGCCCGCTCTTCCAATTATATGGCCTGTAGCAAATGGAACACATCTCACCAAATCAGAGATTCTTTCTTTGGAGGAAGCAGGGTTCCAACTACAAACTGAAGAGGTAGGCAATGTAGCATTCCACATTTTTAATGAAGACAACGCAGAGAAAGGTGTGTCTTCTCTTTGTCCACCGCAACTCGATATAGATATGCAACCATCTGACTCTAATGTGCATCCCACGAAACGATTGGGAAGAACCATTAGGCGCAATCCTAATGCACCAACAGTTGACTACCGTAACAAATGGGAGACAACACGAAATTTGAAAGCTGTCATTCAATCTGTAGTTGTCATTCCATACCCTGGATATGGACGAGTGATAACTTTAATGTCAGGTATCTTTCCCCACCAAAAGGTATATCGGGTCACAGTTTCCGACTTCCCTACTTGTACCTGCGAAGACTTTGTTACTATGAGTTCGGCTGCACTTGGTAGCAGGAAATCATGGGTGAATTGCAAGCATCTGTATTACGTCTTTAGATTTGTGTGCAAGGCCAATTCTGAAGATGACAAGTATATCCATGCTCCAAGTCTGAGCTTCAATGAAGTGAAGTTACTTCTTCAAAATAGCAATCTATAGATGTTGTGTAGACATCTAATAGTAGATAATGAAATTACCACCAATTTTGTTTAGAGGTGGATAAATAATTATTCATTGTCCTAGCTCTAACGTGCTTGAAAGGCTAATCCTTTGAAAGGAAGAATAGTTTGTTCAAGGACTCCTAGGACTTATTTTAATCATTTGTAAAACCGTAAACATAAAAACAAATACATAAAAAAAGATGTATCTAGCAAGACTATAGTGTGTTGTAATTTTGGTGAAGTATTACAGTTCTACAAATGATTTGGTAAGATGTTCTTTGGGACCAAGAGACATTATTGTGGCTAAAAAACATTGTTGAAGGGATTGTTTGAAAGTTTTGTAGAGAATAGAAATGGCCTTTAGGACTCTGAATAGCTTTAAATGACAGAAAATTTTATTGATTGATGAATTATTACATTTCTACAAATGACCTCTAAGACGGCTTTTGGATTGCGAGGAGCATTGAAGCAGTGCAAAATTAGATAAAAGCTTCCAAAGAACAATTCAAACCCTAACAATCTTAATAAATTAATGTCATTCATAAACCATAAACTTAAACCAAAAATTAAATTTTAGGGGATATATAGCAAAATTAAAATCAAAACTTGTTTGTATGGATGATGGATGGATGATGGATTAGAAATGGATGATAATAGATGATGAATGGATGATGAATGGATGGATGATAAATGGATGTCGGATGAATGATGGATGGATGATGGAAGGATGAAAAATGGATGACATATGTAAGGTTCATTCATATAGCATGTCTATGGATGTAATAATCTTTACTGAAAAAAATTCCGTGTGTATTTGTAATATAAAATTTACAAAGTTTATACTAAATTTTTCCTTTTCTGGATTTCTGATATTACTATTTATGGATTTGACAAAATTATTTATTATTCTGATATATCTAATTTTAGTATATATTCTTGTTATGAGCGCTCAAATCTAATTGCTCATTGCTCAATGCTCAACGCTCGCCGCTCCCCGCTCACATGGTAGCGTCGTTGTTTGTATTCACGATGAGAACATCATTGGGAACACAAACTTTGCTATGCACAAAGGCAATTATTGCTTTTCGTTAAATGTTACTCATACACATTGATCATAGTGCAAACATTGCTTTCAAATAGTGATCACTATTCAAACATTGCTCTAAATGTTGCAAAACCCTCCAATTTCAACTATACCACAACTATTATTATTTCAATCCTATACACGGAAGACATTTTGTGGCAACGACACAAATCATACTAGTCTATACATTAAATTAGATTGTTTGATTTGTTTTATTTTATTTTATTTTGTTTTGCTCTGTTTTGTATTGTTTTAGAGAACTCATATTTCATCGATCTGGTGTCCATTTGAAGTGCATGTAGTATTGTTGGAAAGTGTTCAACAAGGAGTGCCAATATTTTGATTTGTGGCGTTTCGACAATCCCTCCAAAAGTTATGGAATTTCAAAGTATTTATAGCTACAAATAATAAGAAAATTTACAAAATAAAAAGTTAATGAACTTGAAGACAACTGCTATTGCTATTGCTACCACTTCTACCCGACAACTATTACTAATTATTCGATCTTATGTACAAAATATATTTTGTGGCAACCGCACAAGTCATACAATCTTATGCACGGGAGATATTTTGTGGCAATAGCATAAGTCATATACTAATCTTTACATTAAATTTGGCTATTTGCTTTTTCATTTTCTTTTTGTTTTAGAGAACTCATATCTCATGAACTTGGTATTCCTTGCGAGCGTGTGTGGTATATTTGGAAAGTGCACAAGGAGGAGGGTTGCGGATACTTTATTTCGTGGCGTTTCAACAAATTGTACAAAAGTATTTATGACTACGAATAAAAAAAAATTAGAAAATAGAAAGTAAATGAAACTTGGAGACACCTACTACTGCTACCACTTCTACTCAACTATTACTAATTATTCGATCTTATGTACGAGGGATATTTTGTAGCAACAACACAAGTCACACAATCTTATGCACCGGAGATATTTTGTAGTAACGACACATGTTATACTAGTCTATACATTAAATTAAGTTGTTTGTTTTGTTTTGTATTGTTTTAGAGAACCCATATCTCATGAACGAAGTGTCCATTGGAGATGTATATGGTATCATTGGAAAGTTCTCAATGAAAAGATGTGCCCATACATTACTAGAATAGAGGGGGGGAGGTTAGTAAAGTTTGAGTGCATCATTTTAGAACATGTATTTAGCAACCTTTGAATGAAAATAGACCAAACTTTTCAACAAACCCTACAAAAGTTATGGAATTTCAAAGTATTTAACTATTTA
This sequence comes from Bryoerythrophyllum caledonicum, assembly GCA_963971425.1. NCBI lineage: Eukaryota > Viridiplantae > Streptophyta > Bryopsida > Pottiales > Pottiaceae > Bryoerythrophyllum > Bryoerythrophyllum caledonicum. The sequence continues at coordinate 14,069 of CAXARX010000249.1, read as the reverse complement.
TGGTTACTAATAATTAGAAAATTTAGAAAAATAGAAAATAAATGAAACCTAGAATCAAGTGCTACTATTACCACTTCTACAGTTCTACTTGACTATTACTAATTCGATTCTATGCACGGAAGCCATTTTGTCGCAAGAATAGAGTAGAAACACCGATTTCAGGAGAAATGGGCGTGAATAAAGTTTATGTTTGTGATGCCGTTGGGCTAGTGTCCTGAGAACAAAAGGCCTAGCAAGCAAGACTACTTCCGCATCTTAGAAGGGGACACTAATAGTAACAAAAAAAGTAACAAGACAAGAATTGGAAGAAAAAGGAGTGGGAGCATACGTTTATTCAGTTTGGCTTACTTTAAATGGGTATTTTTTAGAGAAGGTCTTCACGAAGCTCTGAGTTCTTAATTTTGTTGGCTTCTTAAGAACATGTGCAATAGTTGCGAGGTCCGAGTTCCATTCTGGTCGAACTTGTTTGAGCTTGTAGGTGTAGCATTCACGGTTTGGCACCGCTTTATCAAGGAAGTGGTTTCAAATGACGATTTTGTGGCAACAACACATGTCATACTAGTCTTAACATTAAATTAGGTTGTTTTGTTTTGTTTTGTTTTAGAGCACTCATATCTCAATTCTCAAGGACCGGGTGTCCACTAGGGATGAATGTAGTATCATTGGAAAGTACTCGTGGAACCATGGAGGAGAGGTGCTACTACTTTGTTTCATGGCATTTTGACAAACCTTGTAAAAGTTATGGAATTTCACAGTATTTATGACTCTACTAATAATTAGAAAATTTAGAAAAATAGAAAGTAAATGAAACTTAGAAACAACTGCTACTAGTCTACTAGTCTAATACTACTTCTATATAAATATTACTAATTCTATCCTTTACATAGGAGACATTTTGTGGCAACGGAACATGTCATACTAGTATTTTATATTAAATTAGGTTGTTTATTTTTTTGTATTGTGTTCTTTTGTTTTGTTTTGGAGAACTCATATTTCATGGAGTGAATGTCTGTTGGAGATGTATGTAGTATTGTTATAAAGTGTTCAACAAAGAGAGGTGTCCGCACTTTGCTTCATGGCATTTCGACAAACTATGCAAAAGTTATGAAATTTCAAAGTATTTATCGCTACCGATAATAAGAAAATTTAGAAAATAGAAAGTAATGAAACTTGAAAACAAATGTTAGTGCTACCAATTCTACTCAACTACTATTTATTTGATTCTATGCACGGGAGACATTTCATGGATACGACACAAGTCATACAACACTGTATTCATTATAATGAGAGAATTGGAACCTCACAAAATAACATTGTACATTTTAGATTTTAAGAATGAAAAGGTAACCACCTATTTGAATGTGTATAATAGAAGGAATAATATTTGAAACAATGGATTTCAATTAAATTGAGAGTATGCGGAGATAAGATACAAATGTTAGAAGTGTGATTGAACGTGACATTCCACTATAAATTTTTTATGTCTTTTGTTATATGGATGATAAAAAAAAACACTACTAATTACTTTGCGATAGTAGTAATAAGTATAAATATATTGCAAACACATGTATATACATATATATATATATATTATACGCATTCAAATTAAATGTGCATATAAATGTATTAGAATAAAGGTAAACTCAAATTAACACCATATAGCATATATTAACTAATCTACAACATAATTGGAACTAATCTAACTCTAATATTGATAAGCCAACACTGAAAAATAAAATACACTAATGATGAGCACTAAAAAGAGACTAAAGCTACATATGCAATTAATGCAAAAAATAAAATAAGACATTTCCTAGAGAAATTCATCTCTTCAATTGAAGACAAATGCTGAAATGCTGTCAAACTGTCATTTATAAGATGAATCTGGGCTGTTGGGATCTTGATCAAACACTCCACGGTGTTTCTTCTATACAAGACTTCCACGTTGTAATTAGAGAAGATGTCTCCTTTCAAATAGGAATTTGAAAATCGTCAATCGTCTACCATAGTCTTCTTGCGCTATCCCAACTACTGCAGGACTCTTGAATAGCTCACTCCTCTGAAGTAGGATTGAAACACTGAATGAACACACAATTTGGATGATCTGCATTGACATGAGGATCAGATAATGTTCTAGCCATATACACTCGCGGATTATCACCATCAGCGCGAGAAATGGCAACAAAGTAGCCCTCAAAAATATCCCAACCTACACTCAAAGATAGTAAGGGTCGATCACGCATTTGTCCAACAAATGCTTTGTCATCACCAAACTCATCTAATGCATCACCATCACCATCATACCACTACAAGAAATAGTGGTCCGCTATGACTGTCCGCTATGACTCAAAATGAGTCATACAGGACAACTATGACTTTGATATGACTAAGAGCCCTGGAGTCATAGTGACGCTCGACTGCGCTATGATTGCCGGTTTTATTAGCACCATCCGGCGTCCAACTTGGATGATAAGGACACGAAGGAAGTCTAAGTAAAAGAGGGGTGGAAATAAAAGATTAACTGGGGCATCGGGCAGCTGACCCTGGAGGTGATTTTTCGTGACGTGGTGCATCGTGAGTCATGATTCAGTCACCATGCAGTTATTCTGGAGTCATGATTCAGTGACCATGCAGTGACTTTGGAGTCATTTTTTAGTAGTGTTTTGATAAGGATTAATAAATAATAATGTTGACGTGGCACTAACGTCAGCGCCGGTGAAAGTCACTCTGCAGTCGCGTTTTAGTCATAGAGGCGCATTTCTAAGTGGAGTTCCACAACTGGGTAGATGCGTGCCGGAGTCATACTGTAGTCACGGTTTAGGATGTGTGGAGTCATGAGGTAGTGAACGGCGAGTTACAAAATGCTTTAATTTGTAAAGAGGCGGTTTCCACGATGCCTTCGACTGATGGTTTATAGTCAGTGTGTAGTTGACATGGATTGAGGCAAAGAGATACGGGTACAATCAAGTGTTGGCCCAAACAATATTGTACTCAAATGCTTCATAAATAGTCTCACATCCCCTCAGATGTCATACGGTCTTGGAAGAACCAATATTAAATGAACGATTCCCAATCTTCCTACTTGAAAACTTCCTGGCAACGCAAGCTCTACATCTGAGGTCTCACGGACACATCTCTTCCTGTTTGAACCGACCATGATTCTATAACCCTAGAAACCTCAATATAGACTCAAGTGCATCAAACATACACTCCCGTCCATAGCAGCAAGAAGAGCGTCCCAAATCCCTGTTAAAGAATGGACATGACGAATGAATTAGTGAAGACCGTCCGCATTGCTTCAAGTGGCTACGGAGGAACAAGCCAGTTCATTACAGGATCATATCAGCCATACATTGTTAACCAAGTTCCAATAATTAACGTAAATGCGAGGTCAAAACTCTAAATAGGTATGCAATTTAACGGCTAAACATCTTTGCAACTAACTAAAGCTTGGCACGAATTGATGACCTCTGTGTCATGATTATGCACCTATGACGTGTTGGTTCTAGGAATCTGTCACAGATTTGAGCAACAGAAAATGGAAGATATGGCATAAACAAATGACCACTCTTTTGAAAGTTCACGAACCATAAAGACGGATGCCAATCCACCCGTAGCGAACTCCTGAACCAGGCTCCAACTTAACTTAGTCGAAGTCACCTCGTATCTGCTCGAGAAAATAATCCAGTTACTACCTTAATCATTCTCACACAATGTAGTAACTGAATAAACTCAATATTTGCCCACATTCAAAAAAATCAAATCACACAATATATTCAGCAATAATATTCATGAACAGAGAAGAAAGTACTGCATTCATATTGTTACTCTAAGGTCCTACCAAGAGGCATGAGACTACAAGTTCGTATGCACAACCTAAATTTAACCTCTGCACACAAACAACGAAGGAAGTAAAAAACTTGTAATCAATCTCTTACATGAATTTGTAATCAATCCCTCATATTTTAGTCATACAGTAGTCGTGGACTTCAATTTCAAGTCATTTGAAAGTCATTTTAAAGTCATTTTGAAGTCATGTTACAGTCATTTTTTGTGTGTGGAAGAGGGCAGTGACTTGTAAATTTTGGGTTCAGATTGCACTGCCGGTACCGGCAGTGCTATTCACTGTCATTACTTTTTTGCTCAATCGGAACTAGTCATACTTGCATCCGGTTACTTGATAAAAAAATGAATTCCATTCCGACCAGAAATTAATTACGTATTCGACAAAATTCTGAATGTAGTCAAGCTCCAGAGCACCAGATTCTCTAAGAAAACAAGAGCATTCTAATTGCGGACTGGCTCCAATACCTTCGTGACCTAAAGAGTTGCTACAATTGCTCAAATCGCGGACAAGTAGGATTTCTGAATCCTTTTTGGTGAGGATCTGAACATCCGAAAACAATATCAGCACAAACTACAAACACAGAACTGTGCACAATTGGAATTCAAACCTGAAAATTGAAAAAATAAATCTTCGTTTCAAATACCTGTTTCCCACTTTCGGAGGAACAAACTTAGCAAGTGCACGCTCTACCTCCTCTCCAACCTGCATTATTCATACGTACATTCAGTTACAACAGAAGAGAATACAATAACATAAGAATATGACCCTTCCCTTCAGCTGCCGTTTCTCAGTTACAGTCATAAAAAATTGATAGCGATCTAAAGAATCCGCCAAAAAAGTGGAGATAAGTCAGCAAGCAAGAATATATCATTCAGTCATAGCCCATTAATTTACTTGTGCATTTTCACAGGAAGACCAGAGACTGGATCTATAAGGCTGCTATTCTGTCCATCTAATACATGTGCACCCTTCCCTGCACTTGTACAGATGAGATGGTCAACCTCACCACGTATCCTCGGTGGATTGGCAACTCCAGTTAACTCAGTTGGGGGAGAAAGGGCGTCGATATCCTTCAAGCAAGTCAACCCCGTCGACTTCAGTATACTTTGATCGCCAATGACATATCTGCATCTCCACCATAAATCACACTTGGTTGACATTGAATTAGCAAGACTACAAAATTTGTTCCTCTCTGAATTACATATTACAATATGATAGATTGAATTTGTCATTTTAAAACTAGGAATCCTTGGTGCTTTAGGATTTTATCTGCCTTGAATAGACGCCTAAAAGAATCTCACCTGGAAAAATCGGCTTCGGCAGTAGGAGGGAATTGGTAAAGAAGGCGTTGGAGCAGCTGCGCTCCGACTTCTTTGTTACGAGCAAACATTACTGCATTTGGACCCGCATCGAATGTATAGGCAACCTGAAAGAAGAACGATGAAATCAGAAACCACAAAATTGAAAATAATAGAATGCTACAAAGCATGTTCACGACCAGAAACAAAAGACCTCATATTCCCCATAGTTTGTTATCCCCTACGCGACCAAAATGCCCGAATTGGGTCTTACATTATTTTAGCAATTCGAGTAAGTTGTATATGAACGTCTTTTGGTCTAAACTTACTTCATGCGTGACCAACCCATTAAATTTTCTTCATTGATTCCGGCGATATAAGAATTGGTCCCATTCGAATTAGATTAATCACAACATGATCATTTGACATTGCCACATTAAAACCATGAATACTTGATCAGAGTGGGGATACCTGCGTACCTACTGCTCTGGTCCTTACGTAGGATTGTGCCTCATGCTCATTTTAGTAGACTTTCTTTGTTCAATTATATTTTTTGACGAACACATACAATCCTGTTCTTCACTGATTCCGGGGATTTGGTCCTCTCTGAATTACACTTTTTACAATTTAAAACCATGAATCCTTAGTCAACAATCACCTCGGGTTCTCCGGCGTAGCGATTCCACCGCTCCACCAGTCCACCAGGCCAATAAGTCTGCATGAAAAAGGCTTTTCACTGATCTGATGATACTAAGAAAATCTCATCAAACAACATCAGTGCATAGAAAGTAGCTTTAGTGATGTTGAAGATTTTCTGCAAGAAGTGTCATTAAGATAGAAAATCGGAGGAGAAGTATCCAAGCACGTTGCATGGAACTGATTACTATTTGCACAGGTGATCTTCGCAAACCCTGCAAAGTCCATGGACTTGATGGCTTTCTCCATCTGCTCAATGCGTTTCGGCACCACCTCCTATCCATCACAATTATTTAAAAACAAAAATAATTAGAATCTGTTCCCGACCTGTGATTGTAAGTAGGGCTTTGCCATTACAACGGTTTCCCACTCCAATTACTTTAAAAACCGGAAAGGAGAACAAGTCTAGACCTTAGCTCCGTACTTGAGAAGAGGACTGGTCCGAACGCTTTCCTGCATTCCTGAGGTGCTGCTGGTCTCCTTCTGACGAGAACTCACCTGCATTACCGTATCATACATTTTAGCACAAGCAAGTGGATTAGCTCTATAGAAGTGCCAATGTTGATATTACCTCAGTTACGTCAATACCTACGTCATGTTATGTCATGTTACAGTCATTTTCAAGTCATTTTTTGTGTGTTTGTGTGTGCCAGTTCTGAAAGAGCATTAACTTCCTCGTGAGGAATTTAGGGCTGCCTTACGCTTACCTCGTTCGAGCTCATCCAATTTGGGGCCCAAGCTCACAACGACAAATTCGTCCCGGGGCAAGGGCTGGGCCAAGTGCGTGGGCCGCTCTTCCCCAGCCATGATCACGCACGACACCGGCTCCATCTTGGGGGATTTTCCTCGTCCAAGATTCATCGTTGCAGCAGCTTGTTGCGATGTAGCTGGTGGATCTGTAGAAGCTGGACTACTGGGACTACTGCAGTTTCAACCTAATTTTCGACCGGATGATCCCAAACTCATTTCGTAATCAGAAAGGGACGCTAGCAGGGACAGAAAAAAGAGTTCACTTGCGGATTCCATGATACATAGAAACAACCACAGAACTGTTCAAGAACAACTATTCGACCACGGCAACACATACACGAAGGGAATACATGAATACTTACAGCATGTATACAGGCTAACAAGGTCCCGAACTCCGAGTATTTGGCCGCTCCACTAGCCTCCTTCGCGAACTCCTTCCAAACACTGACATCTCGGGCTCTTTCTATCACGCCCTGTTTCAAGACAGTGGAAGTCAGAAGATGGAGGACCGCTACGAAGTTGTCTAGGCAAATTTGACTTCTCAACAAACTACCGGTTAAGTTTAGAAATGCATGCAATGCGACGGAACCTCACATTTATGTGCAGTCGATCACTTATGTCTAGCATCTCCCACCCCAAGCTCAGAAACGTATGACGTCTTGGTGCCCCTATGTCTATCACCAGACGAAACCAGTAATCATGAGTTCCTGACAGCAGAGGTTCTGGCTTTTGCTTGATGTCACATATGTTTTGTGTATCTATCCATATATAAGATCGATTAGTGACCACATATATAGGGACCCATTCTTTTTTCCCATAAGAGGGCATGGTCTTCATTGTTGCTGCTCTACAATCTTCCACTCTAACCTGGATGGCGGCCTGCCATTTTCCTCTCCACTGCAAGACCAAATGTTCAAATAAGTCTTCTGAAGTCCGATTTACTTGAAAAAAAATTTGCAAACAACATCATGAGGAAGGCACATGACCCTACTAATACTTCAGGATCGCTGCTAATGACTGCATAATGGTGTTCACTCCCATGTAATACTCCATTTATGCTCAGTCAGAAACGTAATAATGGCCAAGAAGTAATATAATTTTCACTGAAATTGCAGAAATGTGATATTTTGATGCTTTACGTAGAGATCGTACCTTCACCCATACAGCCTTTCCAGATCCCTGGTGCTTTAAGCTGATTTCATACTTCTTGAAGGAGGCACGCTCCTGAATGGAACCTATAGCAGGCCGCAGACTCGTTATTTCGGGAAGTGGGACCAAAGCAGTCTCTGAGGTCTTGATGGCTGCAGTATTCGCAGGGTGCAGAGTCTCTTGGGGAAGAGCATTGATTGCAAAACACGCACTTTCTTGGTTCAAGAGAGCAGAAACTTTTGCGGAATCCTCGATAGGCGAGCTGCCAAAGACGTGTCCATTTTCTACAGCCGAAGCAATTTCGATCAGAGGCACGGGCTCTTTCCCTGCTTCAACCCGCTCAACCAGACCTCCGTTTGCAAGAGGGAGGTTCACGTGGCCCACAGCTGCTGCTAGATGGAGAGAAGCACCCTCCGCTCTTTGCAAGAAATCAAATCGATCATCGGTTGCAGGAAGCGCGAAATTCTCCACCAGATTATGTTCATCCAGATTGTGCTCGAACGCCATCAACTCCTCCTGCTTCTCTACAGTGAAATTGGATTCACCTCCCGCCTCGGGGAGGTCGAACAAGAGCTTGAGCAGAGACATGGCTACCAATACTCAAACGCAATCTCAAGCCAGCACTAACTCTTGCAATGCAGGCGCATGCATTGGGGCATCTCGGCTCTCTCTACCAAAACCTCACATCAACCAAAAAGAAAGAAAGACCAGCAATCCACTGCTCTGGTCGCAAGAAAATCTGATGGACACTACAAAGAGAGGTCAATTGCAGGAATATCGTTGATTCAGAATACAGAAAATGGTGTAACCACCATTTCACGGCTCCAAAAGCACCCGAATTAGAACCTACACCAGAAAAGAAACTGCGAACATTAGGGCGAGCGCATCAGATTGTGCGCATTCAATTCCAGTGTGAGTATGCAAAACCTAAATTTAACCTCTGCACACAAACAACGAAGGAAGTAAAAACTTGTAATCAATCCCTTACATGAATTTGTAATCAATCCCTCATATTTTAGTCATACAATAGTCGTTGAATCAATTTCAAGTCATTTGAAAGTCATTTTAAAGTCATTTTGAAGTCATGTTACAGTCATTTTCAAGTCATTTCTTGTGTGTGGAAGAGGGCAGTGACTTGTAAATTTTGGGTTCAGATTGCACTGCCAGTACCGGCAGTGCTATTCACTGTCATTACTTTTTTGCACCTAAACCCTCGGTGAACCCTCACGCACTTCAAGGTCAAAACAAAAGGTGCAATTCGAACGGTAGACGGTCACTACGCTTAGTAATATCCTAGCTATACACAAAACCCTAATCTCTGCTGCAGCTTTCAAAATTGCCACAAACCTAATCCTTTCATAGCGCAACCAAAGAGCTTGAAAAACCCCCGCACTCGCTGGAATAATGAAGTCTGAGGTCGAAGGAGAAAATGAATACGTACCCAAGTGAGACGGGATTTGGGCGGCAGAACGCGTCCCGAAGATGAAGACGAAGACGTAGAAGACTCAGGAGTGGAAGAAGACGAAGCAGACTCAGCAGTATCAAGAAGCCAGGATCAAAAAGCCGCATTCTGCTCTTGATGCACCCTGTCGAGGGCAGATTTTACGCCGGCTCAACATCCGCACTTGAGCATCCCCGAGACCGAGTCAGGAAGAAAACACAAGCACTATCAGCAACTAATTCAGCGGTCGTTGACAGTCGCTGCCGGTATGCCTTCATTTTTCATTTGTATGATCCTTGGTTTAGGTTCCATATTGTCTTACTGGTGATAAAGTTTCCAATTCTTACCATCCATATAGCATTTAAACTATTTTGTCAGGCCATCTGACAATCTATGCATTCATCACGGAAATGTTGGTTCCAGGTTTCACACGGTGCTTGTACTCAAGATTGTAAATGAATTGTTCAAGATTCAAGTTTAGAATTGTTAGTAGGTTTCGCCATGCTCATGAATGAAGTTTGTTTCACGTTGTCATGGAATTGACTTACGAAGCCCCTTTCATATTGATGTGGTGGTTTTCTGGCTGCAGTTGGAGTGACAGTTTCAGTTGCGGACACTCAGTCCCATTCGCTACTGTAGTAAGCGGATGACAACAATTTTTCATTCAGGTTTTTAATTAAGACTTCCTTGATCATCTTAGCTTTGACCCTCGGGAGGAGGTATTGCATGGACACCCATTCCTTTTGGCTAAATATTAATGTAGCAAATGTGTTTCATGTACCAAAAATGTCATTTAAAATTCTAGTTTTATTTAAAGGTGCATTTTCATTCAAGGATGTACTTTCTTTCATGTACACCCAATTTTCTTTGACTAGAAAACACTGTAACAAATATATTTTGTCTCACTTAAATGTCATTTAAAACTTTAGTTTCGTCCAAAGGTGCAATTTCGTCCACAGTGAAGTTAAATTTTTATTTTAATAGTAATAATGATTAAAAAATTTAAAAATTGTTCATCATTATCCCTACTCAAGTGGTCCCATAAAGAGGGAGGAAAAAGGAAAATAGTAAAAATAAATACACGAAATGTAAATAAATTGTTCACCATCCAAAAATTCCATAGGATGAAGGAGAAAATTTTGACTATTATTTTATTTATTTTTAAAAATTGTTAATATTAAAATTGTCAGTGTCCACAGCCCCAAGCACACCATAGGGGGAAGAAGAAAAAATATAAATATAAATAAACCCTTCACCAGTATTTCAATGTAGAAGGAGTAAAAAAGGAAAAATAAGAATAAAAATAAATAACAAAAATTTATAGAAATAACTTTTAGAGATATGTTTTCGTGATGGGTATTGCCTATAAAAATTTTGAACCACAAATAACTCTTAGAGATATATTTTCGTGATGGATATTGCTTATGAAAATTGAACCAAAGATAATTTTTAAAGATGTGTTTTTGTGATGGGTATTGCCTATGAAAATACAACAAGAGATAATTTTTAAGTCATATGTTTTTTTATAATGGATATTACTTATAATTTTGTAATATATTATTTTTTTGTATGATTGAATTGTTTCACTATTTTCCAAATTTTTGATGGATTTCTTTTTTGGACTATGCTAAAGATTAAAAAATTGCAGCCTACTGTAGCCATGCGTTAAGTTCTACTCCTTTTTTCCCTCCCTAACCAGGTTCTATACAATGTACAGGGTTGATTGCTAGTCTTTTGCATGTACACTGTCCGCAAAATTACGTTGGAGTGAAAGCCTAGTGGGATCCTTGTCAGAGCAGACGTGTGCATTTGACTCCCCCACAACTACCTCGCGACTCCAGCCGTCACGGTATCAGTCAAGTGCCCAGCCGTAACCTCATCTTTCCGACCCCGTTGTCCACGTAGGAGTACTACCCTGCCCACACCCCACACCCCCCCTGCCCATTTCTCCCCCCCCTGCCCGCAAATTTTTTTGAGTGACCATACAGTCACCATGCAGTCATTCTCCAGTTGTCTGTGGAACCAATCTATGACTAGCATGCCCGGTGAGGCTTCCAGTGGACCTCCCCGACTAGAAATAGTCGATGATGGTTCCTCCTCGTCGCTTCCTCATCCGCCAGTCACGTTCTATGACTGCGGTATGACTGTGGCTCCAGAAACCGGCCCAGCCGTGTGCAATTACGGAATTCCAGTCGCGTTCCAGTCAAACCGGACTTCTAGTCATAGAGCTCTAGTCATAGCGGACCACTATTTCTTGTAGTGTATGGGGCTTGTTCAAAACATGCTTCGCGGGACTATCATCTACTATAACAGTATTTTTAGGTGAGAATCTACCCCCAAATCCTTTGAATAGTTTGTTAAGGTCTTTCAAGAATAGTTGTTTAGAAGTCCCACGCACTTTCAAGTACGAAAGTTGACCGCGACTATCTCTGCAGGGTATTGTGGAACAAGAATCTTGTCCCAACACAACTAAGGGCGCATTCAAACCACGGAATAGATAACTGCAGATGGACTGGGTAGTTGGGAGCTTCATTGAACTCCAGATGGAAACGGTTGCTATGGCCGATAATTCCTTAAAGAAGGTTGAACAATTGGGACGCACGAAGACTGCTTTGGAGCCGACCAAAGCCGGATTCAGAGCAGAGTGCGGGGCATCGAAACCACCAATTGGGATATTCTTATACTTAGACTTGTAATCTTCACACTTGCAAAGAATACCGTTCAAGTCAAGGACAACGTTGATCCAGGCAAGCTTTGGTATCCGAAATGAAGGAGGAATCGTGACGCTTTGTTCACCGTGACGATTAGGAGGAGGACAACCTACCTCCAGTAACAAAAAAACATGACCAATTTGGAAGAAAGTCATGACTCTGACTGTTGATTGAGGAAGCGTATCTGGAACGTAGAGAACCTCGTAATTGATATGGAACTACTTGGTGATGGACAATGAGATAATGAAAGTAAACATTCAATAAATTGGACTATTGAAATTGAATGCAATCACTTGTGTTCCAGCAGAGTTCAAGGATTCCTTGTCTGACAATCGCAAAGTAATTGAACGTGAGGGAATTCCAGAGGGGTCCAATAGCTTTGCAAGTATGGCCTGATTGGGTCTTTGCAAAATTGACATACGCGAAGGATCTGATTGTAAAAAGACACCAAAAATAATTATGAAATGAAATGTACAAGTTAATGTATAGAATCATGCAGACAATTGGAAGAGAAATAATTGAATCCTATGGTCCCAAAATTTGGGCCCAATAGTTTATTGATGTGAACATACAATAATGTTTGCAATCAATATTTGAGACCGAGTAGTTTAGGTCGATGAGAGCTAAAATAGAGAGACATGAAGTTGAACTGCAGTTGTGCAGCTTGAAAATAAATAAGACGGGATGACTATCTAGGATTTTAGCTTGCATCGACCTAAAGAAAAATGTATGGAAAGAGATGTTGATCAAAGAGATCTACTTGCTTTTTCTTTGGCTGCGGTTGCGTCGTCGGAGCCCAAAAGAGAAGCAGGTTGACTTCTTTACTCAACATCATCTCTCATTTGAACAGCGTGGATGTCCATTCCATGGTACACCTCTTCAGAAGAGATGGAAAGACCGGAGACGTCCATCACGACTTCACCGACGGAAGGAAGTACTTCGGAAAGGGCGCCTGGTTCGCTGACACGTTGAATCTCTAGCATAGGACGATCCGTAGCACCAGCTGATTCAATAATAGCAAGAGGGATAAAAGTAACTACAGGAGCAGCAGATACACTACCGGGCAAAGCTGGTGATGCGATCGGACAGCCATGGATTGGAGCAATTTCCTCCGTAGAGACGGAATGAGGAATGGCTGACGGAGCAATACCATCACTGCTGTTCCAAGATGATGATATGTTGCGAATCATCAACGGTGTCTCTCTAGCAGGTAATGAGGAGATTGGTTGCGGCAATACAGTCTTCAGCATTTCACACATATACCTCTTAAATTCGTCATTCTCTCTCCTCAATGACGTGTGCAACTCCTCATTCCATCGTTGATTCTCAAACATTTGAAGTTGCAGCTCTGCTTAGCGCTTATTCACCAACTCCTGAAGGTCCATGCTGCGCTTCGCCTATTCCAAGACTTGTTGATTCATTTTTTCCATGGATTCAAGGAATGAAGGCATGATGGAATTGTCGGACACAGAGAGTGGGACGACGAAGTCCTTCCGACGCTTTCTCGAAGAGCTAGCTGCCGGAGAACCAAGAGAGGTGATGTCAAGATTCATCCCAGATGATGCAGATGATCCAGGAAGGTCAATGGAAGGACGAATGGTAATTCCAGGGAGGGAGGCATGACCGACGACATCAGTGAATGCATCCACCACAACAACATCTTCGCCATTATCGGTGCTCTCTTCGTCGTCATGCATTCGAGATGATCGACGTGCAGGCCCGCCTTCGCGGGCCTTGCCTTTTCGCTTGACAGAGGGCGAAACATTTGGCATCCCTGGAACTCGGTCAAATATAATCTCGTCAACGGGATAGCTGTCGACAAGAAAATCCGCCATGTCGAGATGCAGAGCATCGCGAGCAAGTTCCCTCCAAACAGGGCCATCGATACTCACCCCAATAGCGAATACATTTGTGAACGTCATCTACAGAATCGAATACTGAACAATTATAGACTGAGGATATGTAGCTCGTTAAGAGCTAAACTGAAAATGTCAACTGAATGAAAATTCATTAAGATCTGTATCAAATCAGATAAATAAGAAATGACTAGTCATTTAGGTCGAATGGAGCTAAAGTAGCATGAGGTCATATAAAGAAAGTGATGTTTGGTAGGGAAATATAACCAGAGCAGCACATGTCTACTTCGCGCCCGTGAAGATCGACACAACCGAGGAGCC